>BMAU01001101.1:62500-227500 GCA_019973935.1 Trichonephila clavipes | reverse complement strand
GAGTAGAGATTCACTGAAAATTGCTTTGCGGAAATCCACTTGATTATTAGGTTAAGTGAGCGCAAAAAATCTTTCTACTTCTATTTTAGATATAAATAGAAATTAGATATTATAATTTATTTTCTTTTTATATCAAGGGGCGAGAGTGTAACAGCTATAAATATATTTTTCAATACAATCGAATTCTTAATGCTTGATATCAATAATTAATATATATGTATACAGAATACATATGTACAACATCGTGAAATACCCAGTGAAGCGGGTGGGTAACGGCTAATGTATTTGTGTATATGTATATATATGTATAAATTTATATATATGTGTATGTATATGTATATGATTATATATTGAAAAACTTCTTTTATATTGGATTATATATAATGTATATATATATATAATATATATATAGTATATATATATAGTATATATATAATATATATATGTAATATATATATATATAATATATATATATATATATAATATAGTAATTGTGCAGATTTTGTAGTTTTGCGCAGACGCCCTTTTTTTTAAGACACTGTTGACTTGTTCTGTAAAAGTTTTGATATTATAACAAGCTGCAACTATTACAATATAAGAGAGTGATCAAACGAAGGCTTTTTGATCTTCAACAAGTCTTAATTTCTGTAGTAAAATTTTTTAACCGTTTTAAAGAGTGATCTATGTGACTAAGGAAAATTTGAAAAAAACATCATAAATACCTCTGCAGAAAATCCATCTTTTCCACAATCCATAAACTTTTCAAGTTGCGTCCGAGATAGATCTAGAAGAAGAAATGAAAGGGCACGGTTAAGTTATTCATTCAACATTCCATGAAATTTATTTCTCTTCCAATTGTAGACGATTTCTGAACGTAGTATTAAATAATTTGGAATAATTTTAGATGCTAATTTCTCAAAAATAATAAGTAAATTTTAGAAACTTTTTAACGGCTCTTGTCATATTAATTGCCACTCAATATACCCAGCAGCAGAATTGCCCTCTAGCTACCACTGAACTTTTGCACATACCAAGTAAGAAAAGAATGTGATCGTTATGAAAAGCCAGTCATGTTCTTTGTCTTTAGTTTTTGTTAAGGATAGTTGTTTTCTTTGTGTAACCTAACCTAAATCAACAAATAGTTGTTTGGCTAAAAATGTAAAGAGTAAACATTTACCATATGTAGTTTAATCTTGTACGTTAAATGCTCTACAAATATTTTTATTATTATTGTTCTAGAAAAAAAAACATTTTCTTGAATCTTATGCAAAATGCTGCACTACTTTATATTTTAGCTGTCAATCTATTAGTGTAACTTGAAAAAGAATGTTCTTTAATGTACCTACCTTTCTTAAGTTTAAAAGTTTGCTTCTGAAATAAAGTTCAAATTTTCAAATAACGGAATTCCAAACGATTTCATACATATAAAAATCCCTAGCCGTTACCCACCCGCTTCACTCGGTATTTCACGATGTTGTATATATGTATACTGTTTACATATATATTAATTATTGATATCTAGCATTAAGAATTCAATTGTATTGAAAAATACATTTATAGCTGTTACTCTCGCCCCTTGATATAAAAAGAACATAAATTATAATATCTAATTTCTATTTATATCTAAAATAGTAGGAGAAAGATTGTTTTTGCTCACTTAACCGAATAATCAAGGGGATTTCCACCAAAGCAACTTTCAGTGGATCTCTACTCCATAAAATAAACATGCGTGCTAAATTTCAAGTCTACATCTAACAGAGCAAAAACGGAATTTTTATCATCAATACCTCGTTGAGAGCACTCTTAGCGGATTCCAATTCAACAAAAGAAGCATGCAAACCAAATTTTATTATTGTAGTCTTAGCAGTTCGAAAACGGGAATTTTGTCTATCAATACGCCCCAATAACTCTCCCCGCTTCCCCCTGAAGTTGATTTCTGTAAAATCCATTCTTAGTGGAACTCTATTCAACTAAATAAAAGTGCTCAACAAATTTCAAGTAAATGAGTTAAATTCAAAAACAGGAATTTTTCTATAACACGCCTTAATCCCTCGCAACCCCACTCCTTTGGGGGTCCGTTTTTGCAAAAATCTTTGTAAAAGGAACTTTATTCCCTGAACAGAACATACCTTCTAATTTTCAAGCAGGTGTTTCTATTAGTTGAAAAGCGGAAATATTTATCTATTACGCCCCTTAATCCCCCTCAGTGACCCTTGGGGATCAATTTTCCCACAAACTATTTTGTAGCGGATCTCTACGCCATGAAAGGAATTCGCTTACCAAATTTTAAGATTGTACGTCTAATAGTTTAAAAAAGGAGTTAATTGCCTATAACGCCCCTTCATTCTCCACAACGCCACTTGGGCTCGATTTTCACAAAACCCATTCTGTAGGGGATCTGTATATGAAATGAATCCGCTTACCAAATTTCAAGACTGTACGTCTAATAGTTTAAAAATGCAAATAATTAGCTGTAACGCCCCTTAAGCCCCCGCAACACCACTTAGGAAACGATATTCACAAAACCCATCTTATAGTGGATTTCTACTTAATGATTGGAATCAGCTTACTAAATTTCGAGATTTTACGTCTAATAGTTTAAAAAAGGAGTTGATTGCCTAAAATGCCCCTTAATTCTCCACAACGCCACTTGGGGTCGATTTTCATAAAACCCATTCTGTTGGGGATCTGTACTTTATGAAAGGAATCCGGTTATCAAATTTCAAGACTGTACGTCTAATAGTTTAAAAATGGAAATAATTATGTATAACACCTCTTAAGCGCCCTCAACGCCCCTTGGAGGTCGATTTTCGTAAAAATCATTATGTAGGGAATCTCTACTTTATGAAAGAAATCTGTGTACCAAGTTTCACGACTGTACATCTAATAGTTTAGTAATGGAAATAATTATCTATAACGCCCCTTAAACCTCGTAACGCCCCTTGGGGTTCTAACTTTGCAAAATCCGTTCTTAGCTGACGTCTACTCCATGAAGCGAACCTACCTACCAAATTTCAAGTCTGTAGGTTTAATAGTTCCGGAGATATCGTGATTAGTCAATGAGTCAGTGAGTGAGTGAGTCGCTTTTCTCCTTTATATATATAGATTTTTATTCCATACTCTTTCAATTATTTTAAAAATAAGAATAATTAATTCCGAAGAGCAATAAAGATTACAACTATTAAATTCACTGAAATATCTCAAAGCAAGAATTACTTTAACGAATTTTAATTTATTTTATAAAATAATAATTATTTTTTAGTTTGTATTGGTTCCAGAATACAAACTACAGTCAAAGTAAATCAAGCTTAAAAAGATACTTAAAATTTACACGGCTCTTAATAACTGAACGTCAAACATAATTACTTTTGATCAGACACCAAGCAACATCAACAGCGAGAAACTCCATTAATTTCGATTTAATTTATCAAATTATATGGCTCTCATAAAAAAAATATATACTTCCTCAAAGCTTTTCCCTTTACAAAGGAGGCGCATTAGTAAATTAATGTCATCAACAATCCATTAAACCTTTTAAGAGAGATTGAAAACCAAGAAATGCGACACCACTTTTTGTACCTACTTTAGAGAATTTACTTTCTAGGAAGAGGAGCGATTGTTTGTGAAGCCATACAAATCAATTAAGTTCAGACGAGCATTATTGTCCCAGCTGTCAACAATAGCAGCGCAAACAGGAAGGAGCGACGTTCGCTTCAGGCGAGTACTTTAAAGCAAGGTGGAATTACGCAAATCGAGTGAGAATAGTGTTTGTGGATTTAAACGAGTGTAGTCGAAAGGGCAATCATTTTGTTCCACAAGTAATTTCTTGTTCTCATTTGAAAAAACATTGAAAAGTATGCGGCATAACTTTTTCATTGAACATATTTTATGAATAATTTAAAAAATTAAAAAGAAAAAAAAAGGAAAATAAGTACACATTTGCTACGCGGCTATACATTAAACATTATACAAACGTTTGCAATGCCAATAGCAGGTGGAGGAATTTGATTTTTCATTTACGAATGAGTTACGGAATTGCTGCAAATGATGTGAAATATTTTATTTAACGAATTCGTAGTCAAGTAAGTTATAGTTAAGTGTTTCTTCATATGAAAGTTTATGTGTAAAAATTATTCATGAATAAAAATGAGCTTAAAAAAACTCTAGAGATAGAGGAAAGAAAATGTTTTGACAAGTTCTGCTGTGTGTGTAAAAGGTGTGTAATTTCAGTGGTACATAAATATTTTATTTTTAAAAAATATATATTCATATACACACTATCTACCCATAAGTACACTCTATAACAAACAAACAAAAAACGATGCACCAAGAAGGAGTTAATTGTAATGAAATTTCGTATGCAAAAACATTTGTACTGGATATGCAAATGATTAAAATTTGATGCCCAATGAATGAATAGCGGGAGATACAGCGCATCAGAACTGCGTACTCAGCAGTTACCTATAAGAAGCAATTCTCTATCTGATGGTCAAAATTTCTGTTGCATTGCGATTTAGAATACATTTCAACAACTGAAAAAGTACTTGTCCGCAGGATTCGAGCTCATTACAAGCAAATATCAGAGTTTGAAAGGGATCGTTATCATTGGATTGAAAGAGGCTGGGGGAGCAAATCGGAGAATCGCTCTATGGGTCGAAGCGATGCGGCTATTAGAAGATGCTGGCAAGAATGAGTGGGCAGTGGCAGATTTCAGCGACGTGATGGTAGCAGTCGACCTAAGGCCACAGCTGATCGAGGTTTTAAACAATCAGACGTGCGATCATCGTTATCAGCCATCAGACGTGTGATCCGCACACCAGTGTCTACCATGACCATTCGCAGATGACTAAAAGAGCAAAATTAACGCTCGTACCGACCATTACGCAAACTGCCACTCACGCCTGCATACTGTTGAGTCAGATTACAGTGGTGCTTGACTCGATCAGGTTGGAATCATGCTGACTGGGGACGTATAGTGTTTAGCGACGAATCCCACTTCCGTAGACGCGTCTGGAGATGTCTAGGGCAGCGTGCCGATTCTGCTTTCACTATTGCACGCCACACCAGCCCTCAACTAGGAGTTATGGTCTGAAGTGTCATTTCTTTTGACAGCCGGAACTCTTTGGGCGTTATTAGAGGCACACTTAGAGCACAAAGGTACGTCGAGGACATTCTGAGAACTGTTTTGCTACCGAACTTTTGCAGTGCCCTGGCCTTATTTTCGGCAAGATAATGCCAGACCACATACGGTACGTGTTACTAAAAACTGTCTTACAGCTTATCAAACTCTTCCTTGGTCATCCAGATTGCCAGATATCTCTCCTATTGAGCATGTCTGGGATATGAAGGGAAGAAGACTGCGTCTACCGGGAATGTTGGTCACCTGGCTCTACAATTGGAGCAAATTTGGTAAGAAATACCGCAGGAGACTATCAAAGTGCCTTATCACTTTATGCTACGTCGTGTGGCTGCTTGCATCCAGGATAGAGGCTGGTCAACCCCTTATTGAGCTTGTTACTTTGTAACTCTGAAAAGAATCATTCAATTTTTCTGAAATTTTAATTCTGTTCTGTACATAATCTTTCTACCCATCAATTTTTGTCTCCTCCATCAGACAACTCGTTCTTGGTGCTTCGTTTTTTCTTTTTTGTTATAGAATGTATTTGGACACCCATACGCGAATGAGGATATCTGCGGTCCTGATCTACGTCATGCTTTCTGTACTTAAATATTGTTTAGGAAGCAGCACCAGCATTAGTCGCATGCAAGAAATCACGAAATTCATAGGTGTCTGACTTTGAAAAGGGCGAATTGTCGCATATCATAGAAATCGCTGATCATTAAGAGATATATCTAGTGAGTTAAATATTTCAAACTTGGCAGTGATTTTGTGATTAAATGATACACGTAATTGTCAGAATGTGCTTCAAACCGACAGATCCACGAGAGACTAACGAGTGATATTCTTCAGAGAAACCGCACCAAACCGATAGTCCAGGAGCATCTGGAACTCAATAAATGCCATCCACAAGGAATCGCAATTGTTTTGTTGCCATGGTGACGCCCATAAGCCTTTGATTACAAAATCGCTGCTCGATTGAGGGGATGCAAGGCACTTATAAATTGAACCGTAGATGAGTTTAAACAGGATCTCTGGAGTAATGAATCAAGGAACAATCTCTGCCACTTGGAGAGCTGAGTCTGGGTTTGGCGTATGCCTGGAGAACAACTTTTGCCAGAATGCATTGTGCCTACAATAAAGTTTGGAGGAAGTGAAATTATGATCTGGGGATGTTTCTCATAGTATTGACTGAGACATTTGATGTTTATTAATGGTAAAATCACCTACCACGCCTACTCCTTTGTTATAAATAACAATGGGCTTTCCACGCTGTGATAGTTTTACGGGTTGGATCATTGTTACACTTCCGGGATGACAACACCACTTGTCATGCTGAGAAGACCAATATGGATTGGTACAATGAAAATGCGGTGAATCGACTGGACTGGCTTGCCCAGACTTCTATAGAAAACCTATGAGACGAATTGGATCGCTGAATTAAGGGGTGCAGAAGCCTTCCAAAATCGGTGATAGAACTCGCATGTCTCCTCCGAGACGGAAGAAAATACCTCTGCCTATCATCTAAACACCTGTGGAAAGCATGCCCCGGAAGGTTAAGGCTTCAGATGCAGGCTCTACCAACTATTGAATATGAATAAATTTTGTTTATCTCTTTGACCACAGGTGTCCAAATACTTATTGGTATATAGTGTACAAGTAAGTTATACAATCAATTTAAAGTTATTTAAAAAATAAAAAAAAGTTTTTGCAATTTTATTTTAAATTAAAATTAAAAGATCTTAATATAATATGTTATATTTTGCGCTATCGTTTCAATTAAAGTTTTCCTTTCAGAATAGCATTCTAAAGATTAAATGAAAGTAAAGATAACTAAATTGAATTAAAAATTATTAAATTTATTAAAGCACATCGATATAATCGCATACACCCAACATGAATGGTTCATAATTTAAGCAATTACATACTTTTTACATTTTTTTCCCTATAGAAAGATTTTTTCTAGTAGGGTTCGTGCCACAATTATTATATTCTATTTCATTTGTTATTAACTTTTTTTTGATTATTTCATTTTGATTTACTCCAAAATAAGTTCCATATAGTTCGAACCTTTCCGAGAAAAGGTTTGACTCCGCCCATATCAAGTGATTCATTTCAATACGAATAAAATTTTGTTTCGGCTTAAAACGTTGCCGATTCGCATTGCTTAAGATGCAAAACTATAAATACTAATAAAAAATTCTTTTTTATGTATTAGATAAATAAAAACTTTTTACATTAGTTTCATAATTATAACTTTCCTTTTTCTTACTTTTTGCCAAGATTTGAGAAAAATTTAATGTTATTAACAAGAGAGATATTTTTATTCTCACAAATTGTATCGCTATAATTAAGTCATAATACCTTGCATTATGAGTCTTTGCATTGCTATCCCCCCTAAAAATCATTTATCTCAAGATAAAAATATTTAATTAAAAATTTCTCAATATTCTTAAATCAAAATATCATTCTAAAGATCGTTCGTTTTACTGTCAAGGAAGAGTTAAACTAATCTATATAATATATATTATAAATGCGAAAGTTTGTGAGTATCTTTGTGGGTCTTTCACGCAAAAACAACTAAATGGATTTTAATGAAACTTTACAGTAATTTAGCTTATACATCAGAATAGCACATAGGCTATAATTTATAGCATAGACTATAATTTATAAAGATATTGTATTAAGTGTCCAAAATATAACGATATTAGTCAAGTAAGTAGAAAAAAATTCAGCCATCTTCGAGCAATTCCAGCTTGCGCTGCAAAAAATGCCCACGTCAGCATATATCTATCTTTTGTTTGTGAAAGAACTTTTTTTTGTTTTGGCTACGCAAGGTGCTCGCTTCTAATTAATTCCACTGATCAGCATATGCCTATTTTTTTTTTATTTCAGAATAAAATTAAGTTTTGAAGGGAGAGGTTGTTATAAATCTCTCTTTATTTTAATGTTTTTTTATGATTTTATTATGCACATTTGGTAGTAAGAAATTGATCTTTTTTCTAAGTAAATGCTTTTTTATCAGTTCTTCAGTTTTTCAGTTTCTCTTTCACACTGCATCATTTGGACTAATTTTCAGAATTTGTTTGTGATTAGTAGTTAATTATAACGCTATAATTTTAATTGAATAGGCAGAAATAATTATTTTTATACTTAAAAACGCAATAACTACTGTACTGTATTTTTTGGAGTGTGAGAGTGAGTGAATATTAATGTCGCACTGTTCAGCTACACGAGGGCTTTTGGCAACGGATCACGTCATTTTGAACCATGGTCAAGAGACGTGGCCGACACCTGAACTGGCACCCTCTTCTCCTAACTACCACACCACACCAACTTAGAAGGAATATTCTACCAATACTTAGCAGGAATATTCTTTGAAATCCACTCTTCCAAAATATATGGCAGCACACGGGTTCCATGATGAGTATTTTAGCGGAAAAATGTTATGTAGATGAATGTTAATGATGTATGTTAATGAAGACCTTAGAAAACGATTTGACTATTTATTTTAAGTGAACCGTATATATAATTAATTTTACAGTGGAATATCTTTAATTAATTTATTAGCTCTAACGGATTAAATTTTCCAAAGTGGAGTATTTTGTTTATGTATATCCCTTAATTTGTAAATGTAGTGATCCAAAAAAAAATATTGTATGAAAAAAACTGCAGTAAATCATAATGCGGTTGGATAAAGTATTGAAGTGCATTTCTTCCCTACACGGCGGGTCTTACGAAGCTCTAATAAAGCTCGGGCTACGAAAGTAGCTAGGCATTTGTGCCAACTTGACTCTATCGTTAACATTTCGCTATGTTTTTCATTGAATCGCCATTATAATTTAAGAAACGGCGTTGCTTGCGAATATTACAATTTTAAAATAAAATAAATACAACAGTGTAAATAATTTATATTTAGATATAAATTATTTACACTACTTTAAGCGTTCATTACGCAAAACTTTTAACAATGTGTTACTTTTGGTGAGCATAAATCAGCTTAGTGAGGTATTTTGAAAAATCGACCCTCAAGAGTGTTACGAGGAATTATAAATAAAAAAATCCTTTTTATCAGCTATTAGACCTACATACTTAAAATTTAACAAAGGTGTTTTTTTTTCTTTTTTTTTTTTTTTTTGTTTAGCTGAGATATGCAAAAAGCTTTTTTTGTTTAATTTGCAATTCACATAAAATTAACTCATTAAAAACTTCTTTTTCCTTCAATCTGTGCTGTTTAATTTTTCAGTTCACCCGTGCGAAGGACGGGTATACCAGCTAGTAAAGAATATTTTTTAAATTCGGCGAAAAATAGGTTAGAGGTGTGAGAGAGAACTTCAGGAATTTTCCAGATCACCACCACTAACTACAGAAAAACATTGATAGAGTTTAGATCATCGATGAAATGGTTGATGAGAAATCTCATAATTTCATGTTTGCTTCCTCTAAGCTATAAATAGAATTTCGACATTTTTTCGCTGTCTCAAACTCAGTTTTTAATGCATCCGTGTACACTTCCTCTTGACTATTACGCAATATGGCACGTTTCTGTTCAGTTTTTTCAATAGTTTGATTTTTGGAAAGGTGTTTCGAAAGCATTTTTAAAAGAAGGCTAGGAAATTGGAACGTTTCGAGGGAATGTGAATGGTTGTATTTGCAAACTTTTCTCAAGACGATTTAAACATATCGTATGCAATCACTTGAGATATAATTTAATTCTTATGCTTCAATATTCTATGAATAGGGGGAAGTATTTTTAAAATTATTTTAATATATTTTTATTGAATATTAAAATCACTTTTCTATTAAAAAGAATTTTTTATACAAAATATTCTCAGTTTTTACACAAAAATTAACGTTTTGCTGCGTTATGCGAAGAAACAACTAATATTTCAAATTGTATTTTGAATGCCACTGCCTTGTTATGTTAGAAAAACTTAACATTTTTAACTTTAAAAATTTGTTCAAAAATATTCAAGTTCAAGTAAAAATTTGAATTATTGTGAAGTTTAATTTAAATTACGAATTCCCTACAAAAGTTCTTTTTTAAATACACATTTGAATTGGGAAATTTCTTCTTACTTATTAAAACTTTAATGTATAAAATGTCTTTAATTAATGAAGAAATTATTGATATCACGCAAAAATATAACGTGAAATAAAACTTTTATGCCTAATTACAATTTTTCAGTGTTCTGAAACTTAATTAGGTAAACATTTGAGAGAAATCTTTTAATTTAAGTAAACAATTTCTACTATTAAATGACTAAAAATTGTTTTATAAAACGCATCATTTATAAAAGAATATCATAAAAAATTTAAGCTCATAGCAGTATAATCTTCTTAAACTGAACATCCATCAGATAGATTATTTTAACATGGTAAAAATAGAAATCATCTAGCATGTGATTTTTTTTTAAACTCTAACTCTTTTATATTGATTTGATGTAATACATCATGAGAGACTTTTCTACATCTGAAATAAAAGCCGTAAAACTCTCTACCTTACTCCTGTTCACTTTTAATCTGAATTTCCTTTCATTCTCGAAAATGAAACACAGGTACTTATCACTTTTAGAGGCTATGTTGCCAAATATGTAGAAATCCCGCCAAATTCTATTCTATCATTGTGAATACTGAAAATATCTTATAACATTGCCAATGTTCGTGTTCGCCGCAACTCGCGGAAGCTAACTGATAGTCAAAATATTTACATCGCTAACGCAATCTAAGTTGTCTCACCACACGATTATATCCTGGGGGAGCAATCCTCTAGCATTGTTTTGTGCTTTATGAATTTCTTAGCTTTCTGATATTAATGGATAAATTAAAACACACACACACACACAAGTAATATAAAAAAAAATTTAAGTCAATTCCTACTTAGATCAACAAAGAAAAATTTTATTTTAGCTACTTTTTATTAAATAGTTACAACTAATATAAATATGTATATACATAGGACAGAATCACAACATTAAGTGGTCATTAATTTTTATTCATTATCATTAAAGTATCGTATTATCATCCAAAACAATCATGTCTACAAAATTTCATTTCAACTGAATGCTTTAAAACGAGAGAAAAAAACCTTTTCAAGTTTTGACACAAGTCGCCAAAAGGGTCGCTAAGTCACCAACGTGGCTGTATTGGTAATTCTTTAAATAGTTAGTTTTAATCAAATTTTATTAATTATAATTAAATTATTGTATTGTCATCCAAAATAATCATGTATATAAAATTTCAGCTCAATGGAGCGCTTTAAAATGTATTTTATGAACGATTGAAAATTCCACCAAGATAAAAAAAATAAACAAGAAAATAAATAAATATATAGAGAGTGTGAGTTAATAGTAGGAACTGAAAAATAATACTCATTCTTTAGCTATTTTCTTCATTCTTCCTGTTAATTTTAGGATTGCAATATTTATTCATTTTTCTCCTGGATCTAATTTCGTAAGCAAATCTGCTACATAAATTTTTTTCACCTTATTGAGTTATTTCTCATTCATTATTTGCACAACTTTTCTGTTTAAATTAAAATAATGTTTGACATTTTTGAGTTTATAATATTAAAGGATTTGCTCGTGAGGTGGCAACAAATGCGTTTTAATAGTTACTTTAAAAATGAACTCGAATATAAGAAGATAACAGTTTAGCATCATTTGTGTACTTTTTTGTTTTTAAAATTCAAAATATATTAAAAATGGATTCATCATTTTTATTCGTCATCTATATCTTTTAAATATGTATTAATTAGTGTTGTTGTTTTCGGATACTTTAGGAATTAAAATTTTATTTTATTTCACAGATTATTGGTAAATAGATAAGCATTATCTTTCTTGAACTTCTATCTCAAAAAATATTTGAAAATAAAATTGACACAAAAACTTTTATTTCAAAGAATAAAGGATACTATTTTTCTAAAGACTAGTTTTTGTTGGACTATAGCTGTTAGAGCAATTAATTAATAATTTAAGACCTCGAAAGAGAGACACTATTAAAATGTAAAAAACATTTAATAACTGTATAATGAATAGGATGCTCTTTTCAAAATCATACCTGAATTTGATTCCATTTAAAAAACAAATTTAAATAAAAAATCTAATTCTGAATATTACTAAGCCGAAATAATATTTATTAATGAAAATTTTTTATGTATGTGGAATTCATGAAAAAACAATCATCTCAACCAAATTATTCAATTAAGTCTCTAGATTATTATTTTCAGAAAGATTTTAGAATATTAGAGTGTTCATGGAAGAAAAAATATTTTTATCCGATAAATATGAAAAATATATATTTTCTCTTCTGAAAAATATTATTATTAAACTTTCTACTTTTTACTTGTATTTTTAAATTAGTAGATATAAATACTTCCTTTCTATGCATGCAGGAAAACTCAAAATGAGAATCAACAATTTGGTTATTTTCAACAAGTTTCCCTAGAGAGATAGAAAGACTATTCCAATTATTTCGAACGCCGAAACTCAGCGGAATAATTAGGCAAACGATTTTTTTCCTCGCGTTTAATACCGAATTCTTTCAAAAATTTGTGATGTGTTCCAAAGCTAAAAGGCAATAAATTCGATCGGCGTAGGGAAGGAATTGATGCCCCGGTAGTGTTTTAAGGTTAATTAAAATTATATGTCGTTATTTTTCACTTATGAGTTAATCACTCGTTACATTCTTTTTCTTTTATTTTCCAGCTAATTGGCTAGTGAGTTTAAGTGACAGAGTCAAAAAACTTTATTGAGTTTGTTTTTCTGTACATGTTTATGTTAGATTAGTTTCCAAAAATTCTTTTAACAATTTTATTTACTGCTGTAAAAATATTTAACAGATTGTTTAATGTTTGTTATTCTAAATAACATATAAGAAATACAATTGTACAAAGATAAGCTGGAATATTTGAACTTACAGAAAACTAACCATTTCAAATACATATAGTAGGCCACACACAAAAGTGTTTGTACACTTGCAATTTCTAAAAACATTTAATGTTTTAGACTAATAAAAATTAATACACATTGAAAACGTAATTTTTTAATGATATCTGACACTTTATCTTAATAGAATGACATAATCAATTTTTTAAAAATAGTATAACTATTATTTTAATTAATTAATAATCAAAAAGCTACTAAAAATTACGCCACAAAAGTCTTCGTACACTTAACAAAAATCTCAACATAGCTTTAATTATTGTATTTCTTTCTTAATTTAGTACTTAGTAGGATATCCTTTTGTGTCCACAACAACATTAAAACGTCTTGGTATAGATTTCATCAGTTTTTTGTAATTTCTGCATCGATTTTCGACCATTCTTCCATGACTAATATTCTTGCTTCACATTATGTGTTTATGTATCATATTTTCTTTTTATTTAAATTAAAATCTCTCCGAATATGTTTTACTGGGCTAAATAAAGTGAATGAGGAGGTTTTTCAGAATTTGGGGACAGTTATAGAGATACCAGTGGCGTACATTGAGAGCAGTGTGCTTGGCGTCATTCTGTTAAAAAATAAAGTCGTCTCCTATATCCAAATTTTGGGAGGATAATTTAAAATATTTAAATAGAGCTCATGATTCAGAATACCATAAAAAATACCAAATTACCTAATTCTGAGGTCAATTTACACCCCCTCCCACCCCCCACGCAAGAACACTTCCATCTCCATGGTTCATTGATCAAACTAGATTCTTGGGATTAAATTTCAGAGAAAATGCAAAGTTTACAGCGAATTGATTGGAATGAAAGAAAATTCAACATTTTTAGTTCTGATGGGTGCAAAATAATTTGCAAATGATAAAATGAGGAATTCTTTCCCCATGAATTTACGTGGAACAAGAACTCCTCCATCTCCATGCTAAAGCATGGGGCTGGAGGTGTTCTTGCGCGGGGGTGTAAATTTACTTCAGGATTAGGTAATTTGTATTTATTGATGGTATTGATAATCATGAGCTCCATTTAAATATTTTAAAAGGAAATTTTAAATTATTCACCAAAAATTTGAATATAGGAGACGCGACTTCATTTTTTAATAGGATAACGACGCCAAGCGCACTGCTTTCAATGTTTGCCACCGGTGTCTCTATAACTGTGCCCAAATTCTGAAACACCTCCTCATTCACTTTATTTAGCCCAGTAAAACAAATTTGGAGGGATTTTAATTTAAATAAACGACATATAAACACATAATGTGAAGTAAAAACAAAATCATGGAAGAATGGTCGAAAATCAATGCAGAAATTACAAAAAAAACTGATTAAATCTATGCCAAGACGTTTTAAAGTTGTTGTGGACACTAAAAGATATCCAACTAAGTACTAAATTAAGGAAGAAATACAATATTTAAAGCTATGTTGAGATTTTCGTTAAGTGTACGAAGACTTCTGTGGCGTAACTTTTTAGTAGTTTTTTGATTACTAATTTTTTAAAAAAAAATAGTTATGTCACTCTATTAAGAACAAATCGTAGATATCATTAAAAAATTACGATTTCAATACATTAATTTTTATTAGTCGAAAACATTAAATTTTATTGGAAATTGCAAGTGTACGAACACTTTTGTGGCCCACTGTATATTCAAATTCCTTGATTTTTTTAATGGTTTTGGCGTCCATTCCCGGCATATTTGTTCTCCCAACTCAATCATAGAAAAAGTTATCTAAGAAAAATCATTTTATTAATGTTTGAGAAAAGTTAATTTTAAAAAGTTAAAAAAATCATTTTTGTTCTGATTGTCGTTCTTTTATAGTATATACATATATATATTATTCATTATGTGATTCATTATTATTTAGATTTAGTATTATTTTTCCAAATGTATGCAGTTTGAATATTCAGTAGTTTTATTTGTAATTTTATCTCATTATTATTTATTTGCTTTTTTGGCAACGTCAAAAAGGTTACACAGTGAAAGTTTTTAATATACTTTATCTTCTTTATAAATAAAAATCCCTGTACCAATTTTAACCACAACTTTATCCTTTATTGCAGAAAGGCTGCTACTACACAAGATTCAGATCAATAATAAGTTCGAACCATAGAATTATTATTTTTCACTGTTTCTGCTTAACATATCGTTTTTGGGTGCACTTATCTATTAAATAGCAATATCAAATAATTTATTTAAGCAAATATTATATGCATTCGAATACTAAACAATTTATAGGAAAAGTATGAAATTCTGACAAAAGATGTTTTAGTAGCCGGAGACGGGAAAAGATGATTATGCGTGCGATAAAAGTAAGCAATCTCAACCAATTAAACTTTAACATTTCTTTTCTTATATCTCTGTGAGAGAAAAATGCATAAAAGTTGAAAGATTCAATTCACTTCGATGTTGCAAATTAAACCATTTTCAGAGATAATTGTGGGTTCGATGGAGGAAATAGAATCAATAGAATAGTGTAAAATGCTTTTGAATGGAGCTATGAAAAAAGTGACTAAATATAAACCAAGGAATGAAATCTTATTCCGATAAATGAATAATCGGAGCAGTCATTCAAAGATGCCAATCTTCATCTAATAAAAGAAGGACAAATATTTTCTGTTAGCATCAAGGAAAAAAAATTCATTTACCGCCATAACGAACGTTTGTTCGAAACCTTCCTCGACTATGCGCTGTGAACCGAGCAATTTATTAGAGCAAAAACAAAAACAGAACGACGTTTGATTCGATGTATGTATGCATGGCCAACCATGACAGTTTATTTACAGTCACAGACTGCAAAAAGCATCTTTAAAATGTCACAAAAAAAGCTGCTTTCGATTTTAAAAAATGAAGGGAAAAAAAAGAACATACTTTGAATAAAAAACAATTTTCGAAATGTGTGAATTACAAGGTACTTATGACAATGTTGCTTTAGTTAAAGGAAAGCAAAAGAATCTCATGCATATCACGTGGTTTCTGGAAACAGTTTCAGAATGTTAAAAGAGAACAGAGGTATGGTTTTGAACATTTAATTTGGAAAAATATGTTTTTAAATTTTTTGGTGACATTAATACTATTGCATTTTTTGAGAGGATTCAGAGTTTCAATACTTGATAATCTTAAAATTTGTTTTCCGTTTGTGGAAATTTATTTCTTTATTTCATCTCTGAAACATTTGAAGTCTTAACAAACCTAAATACTGTCATTAGAATTTGTTTTCAGAGCATAAATAAAGCATTTCATGCCAAAAATAACAAAATTGTACTCTAACAAATAGTGCTCTAGATTTTTTTTGTAAGGAAAATCCTTCCTTTTAAGAAAAAAAATTTGCAAGTGTCGGCGGCATTTCTAATTCAGTGCCTTTTTTTTTAATGAAAGTAATAACATTTAAAACCAGATCTTAATAATAAGACTGACAATAAGGCATCTAGAATAGAATTCCTATTCACCAGAAAATCCATTTGTTATGAATGGGTTTCGTTTTCAATTCTACTCACTGTAACATTTTTCAAAAGTGTGAACGACCCTATTAGATACTAGCATTCAAACATGGCATAGTTACATCTAGATTATGTTAGTCTATTTTATTATATTTATGTTGGTCTATTCCCTTCTTTTCGAATAATAAAAAACTTTCACTGATGAAAAAAAATAGGGAAAAAATGCTTTCAATTATTAATAGAAAGAAATATGCATAGATGTAGCCAATATTCAAAATCATATAATTTTTGAGAAAAATAATCTGAAAACGCCAGGCTATCATTATATTTTGAGCTTTCAAAATGCAACTCAAAGAATCCATTATGCTTTGCACATTGATCGTGAAACTAATAATGTTCCTCGTACATTTCAGTAATACCAGAGTGAAAAATAGGCTCAAAGTATTTTAATTAAAATTCCAATGAATTTGTTCAGGTTAATATAAAATAATTGAAAAGTTTAAGAGCAAAATTCGCTTAAAAATGAAATTAATTATAAATTTTGTCTAGATTATTGTCAAAAATTTGATCAAAAGGAGAATTTTTTAAATTTCATTTTGACATATATCAACTATTCCTACTAATATATATATATATGTGTGTGTGTGTGCATGTACGTGTGTGCATGTATGTGTGTGTGCGTATGAGTGTATGTTGTGTGTATACAGCAAACAAGAATTATTGTGAAATTTTAATCTAGATTGAGACGCAAACGAGCTGTTAAGCAAAATGAATAAATCTATTGAGGGTTGTTAATTGAAAAAATGTTTCGAAAAGTAAATAAAAAGAGTTTAATCTAGCAGCATTAAAATATAAACAAAGATGCAACAAATCCGCGGACACCCTCCAGGGTCTCCTTTGACGTGTGGAGCACTCAGAAAGAAAAATGAAAGAATGTGCGCACTCAATTGCCACCAATGGAAAAACTAATAGAATACGTATTTAGATAAAAAAAATTTAATTACGTAAGGGGTGTTCAAAATGGTGTCAATCTTATACATAAAGAAGGGCCGCTCTGACCAACAGCTAAAGAACCACTACAATAAGTAACAAAATTCAATACTTTAAAAGCACTTTTAATATGAATATCTTGATAAAAGGTCATGAAAGATTTCTGAGATGATGCTCTCTTTCCTCGAAAGTAAGTTCCGTAAACAAACGTTTGAATTTTAGAATACAGTTCAATTATTGATTTTTTTTAAAAAAAAAAATTCACCCTTCCTAGATTTTATTCACCAATACAAAACACTCATCACCTTGAATTGTGAGTGTTGTGCAAAATCTTTCGAGGCGTAATCTAGTTAATTTTACGAAACAAAAGTTCTGAACCCTACATACGTATGTATGTATGTGTGTATAATATATTTTCTTAAAATTCTAATCTACCATATTTTTATATAAATCATAATTGCAAATACTCCATTTCGAAATGCGTCTCTTTTCATTTAATTAAAACCTATATTTTGACAAATTTATGAGGGATTCCTCATTACAAAGATTATACCCAGAATTTTTTGACTGGATGATTAGTGATTCATAGAATAAGAATATCAGAATAGCTACACGTGACTAACTAAGCGATTGGAAACTATTCCCTCAAACAGAGATGTAATTTCTATAAATAACTTATACCAGGATTTCCCTTCACTTGGACACGTGATTCTATTTTTTTTTTATTACGTGATTATTAAAATCTAGAAAACCAATAATTCCCTCTCTTGTAGTTTTCCTCTTGATCAAAGCAAGTGGGCTCAAAATATCTCCACTGATGTTAAATTTAAATAAACAAAGATGGCGTCTACATCATGAAGTTTTGTTTTTACTGTCACGACTGGAATTCACAAAATAAATACCATATCATCGATATACCTAGTGCTTGACCTCAATTGAATTCATTCAACAGGACCGAACATTTTAATTCATTGATTTGCGGTCCAAAAATTACAAATTACTTGCCTTTACTTTTTGGAAATTCTATAAAAACCAATAAAAAAAATCCATAGTTAGGAATTACGCACTTTTCATTCAATAGGTAAAATCTCTATCAGTGAATTATAACGCACCAGCTAATTGGAAATTTTAAAATACTGATGAGAATATATGCTTGACAATCTTTTTGATTCCTGACTCGAAAGAGTTCTTTTTCGACTTTATGCAGAGTGCACCATTTACATCCTGGTGCATGAAGCATATTTGCACAGTTTCCAAACAATGTAAATCATTAGAAAATGTAACAGTTTTGATAGGAGTTTTAGAAAGGAATTTCCCCTCTTATTCAAAATTCACGCAATAGGTTGCGCTCATGATTCATTTGCAACTTTAAAATCTAATAATGGGCCACACCCTTTCCACTCAAAATTCACTGCTTTCAAGAAAAGTCTTTTGGAAGAACATCCATTTTTTTCTAATACAAACCAATAAAAAAAAATTCGGCTGTTGAAATAATTGGTTAATTGGGGTTTATTATCCTTTAAATAGAGGGGTTTTTTTGCCTTCATTTTACTCCGGGAAAAAGAAAAATTTGTAAAATTGCGAAATTCGCTAAATAGTACGGTAAATCGCAATCCGATTTGTGTGTATACATTTAAAAAGATAAGAGCCAATCACAAACTTAAAAAGAAGCATTTTTTGGAAAAAAAATCGAAAGATGAAGATAATTTATTGAAATACATTTGTGAGCAGTCTTGTGAGGTCGATTCACATTTCCATTTTGAAAGAGTACAAACTTTTAATGAGGATAAACTTATCTGTAAAAAGTACAAACCGTTCTTTCGATCAGACGGAGTTGAATCAAAATTTGTCAGCCTATTATGATAAATGGTCAAGTAATCAACTAATCTTTTCAAACAATCCTTATATAAATATTATTTTTGTGTTATTGAAATTCAAAACTTGTTGGATATTTTATCTTGGGAGGAAATAACAAAAAGAAGGCGACAACACATTAAAATATTTTCTGTGTATAAATATTATGAAAACATATATAAAACTATTAAATTTCTGAGAATTTATGGGAAGTAAAACTGATATGGGAAAATGGATCTCACATACTAAAGGGCTTAAGACTTCTATCCAATAGAAAAAAAGATTTGTAAAACAGTTTTACACAATTTGTTACCAAGAACCATTTTCGATTCAATAATAAGGAACATCTACTCAAAAATAATGAAATTTAATTCTTTTTCATCATATATTTATTGTAATATTTACCGTTATAAAACAGTATATGTTCAAACTATAAATAACTAACCGAATCCGGATTTTTTACGGTGAAATCAAATGTTCTCGATAGATAAATTTCTTCGAAAGAAAACACAACAAGAACTTACAGTATAAGTTTTACATTCTATTTAGAAAAATGTTCCGTATGCTGTGTACTTTAATACGGGCATGAGTATAAAATGGAAAATATCATTGGCATTGGCGGTGAACAATTAAAAACGTTATGATTCCATTAAACTGCAGAGAATTGAGCCATGAGGTATTTATGTTTCGAAAAATATGCTAATTTCTTTAAGAATTTGTTATACATTGCAAGAAAATGTGCCAACTTCAGTGTTAGGTGAGATTTTAAAATATTCTGTATATTTTTCACAGAAATTTTGCTTTTGAATTATTCCTACAAAAAATGTATAGTTTCATGTCCGGTTTGTTTCCATAGATTTTTATATAAATTTTCTCTTATATGAATCTCAATTCCAACAGTTTCTAGTAAAAGGATCCTTTCAGATTTGAGAAAGGGGATTTATAAAAGAATTGCATTTGAATTGTTAGGAAAAAAACACGTTCACAACGAACAATTTTAATAATCCGTAATTCAATAAATTCTAATCTGAAGGGCTTTCTCATTAATATTTTTATTTCCAAAATTGACTAATTAATCTCTAAAATAAATAGTATAGTTTATAGAAAAATATATTCACAAATATAATTAAGTTGATTAGCAAAAAATAATTCATTTCCCTTAGAAAATTGATGTGTTGAATATATAGGAATAAATGTTTCGGTTGCAAAAGTTGAATTTTCTGTAAAAAAAGACACAGTTTGGTTTATATTATTAAAAGGATAAATTTTTCTTTCAAGTAAGAATGAATTTGATTTGAAAAAGGAAAGCTGTGAGATTCTGTAAAGCGTCGAATTTAATCAGCAAAAAATTACCTACAATTGAGTGGATTTGTTTTACTAAAATACCAGTTTAATTAGCAAAAAATGGAGGGTAAGGTAATAAAAATATTAAATTTGAAGGGTAAAAGAATGACTTTTATTTTTCAAAATTGTAGCGAATTTGGCTTGGGCAAAAAGTAGATGCGGGAGTGTAGAAACATGCATATACCATGTTCACATCCAAAAAACGGATAAAACAATACTATTGACAACCAGCAATATATATATTCATATCCTATATTATAAAACAATGGCAATGAAACACCATAAACAACAAGAAAAAGGTCATCGCACTTACCGCAGAACATATTCATCTGTGCTGCTGTCAAAGCCACGGCGAGAACCACCCAAACGATCACCAATCTCCAGGACTCCATTTCGACTGCTAGAGCGAGGGCAACAAGAAACAGAGGACCCGTTACGAGGAAAATTCAGAATCTGAACTACTAAATATTTCTCTCGTTGCTGTCTGTTGGTTCCAGCAAGATGGAAAATGTAGGTTACGAAGTGAAATCGCTCATTTAAGTGGAACGTTCTGTCCCGCCTCAGGTTCCCAAGATTTCGTCAAGAAAGACGAACTTTCTCTTCTCTTGGTAGTCCTGTTGAAAGTGAAGACAAGGTCAGTGTGCTATCTTTAGTTTGGGTTGGAAAGTAAAACCGAAACTCGGTTTCGAGCTCGCTTCCTTCTTCGACGCGGCTTAGGACAGGTGGGGGTGTCGTGCTGGTAAGACAAACTGCATTTGGAATGCTTTCCGTAACCATTACTGAAACTGAAGTGTGCGTTTCATTTTTTTAAGCCTCTTATTGGATGGCTTTGATTGACCTATAGAAATATGAGCCTATCAATGGTGACATTAAAAATTCTGGTAATAGTCCAGGATAAGCTTATTGAATTTTAACAACTCCAGCGATAATATCGTTCGCTGAATTGGTATTACATTCCATGTAGGTCAACTGAGATATTGAATCTATCGGATGTCGATTACAATGTCTTTGAGAACTTGATTGTTCTACTATATATAAACGTTCATTCCATTTAAAACTTTATTCCTGTCAACAGGATGTTTGTATTCATATTTCCTGATATTCATTTTTGAAAACCTGGCAGGAAAGACATCCCCGCCTATCTCTTTACCCTACCAGGTCAAATTTAACAGGAACTAATAGGATGTTAGTCGTGACAAACATTTTGCTTGCGAACGAATTTTCTTTCGGCTTTTTTCTTTTGATTCTTATTAATCTATTATAATTTAGTCATCTTGAGAATTACCTATACTTCAAATAATAGTTATCAACTTTCCATTGCCCACAAACTGAATTAAAAAAATTTTAATAGACTTATGAAAGAAGGACCATAGGTTGGCGACTGCTTTTCGAAGTTATCGGTCAACGCTAATGTTGGCGATATTACCCGATACGATACATCCACTATGAACTCATTGATAGAACACAGTTAAGTGTGTTTTCTACATGATGCCATGCTTCGTGAAAATTAAGCTAAACTGCGCCAGCAGCTAATTTTTCGGTATTTGCGTATTATCACAACTTATAAGCGACATTATATGAAGCGAAGCATTTGGTTGCCAATTCAGCGCGTATGACATACGAAATTGGGATTGTCAACTTGGCAAGTCAATAATAGAGTTGGCGATTGTTGCTATAATACGTAAGTACCCATTTTTCTGTATTCTATCCAATACGAAAATAGTTTCGCCAAGGCGATAAATAAAGATGTGGGCTAAAATAGGCTTCAACTAGGAAACGAGTTAAAATTTAGAAAGTTCACCGCAGTGATTAATATTATTATACTAACAAAATTAAACACTGTGGAAATAGTAAAACATTAACTGAATATGAAATAATAAATAAAAATAAATAAGACTGAAATTTGTGGAATACGCCATAAAAATACCTGCTGCTTTATGTAGTGTTATGTTCGTGTTTTTGTTCTCATTTAAAAATCCAGTATCTAATAGTCTCTCAACCATTCATTTATAGTGCCTAAATTCAATCCTGCGAATTGAGATAAGATTTTTTTTTATCTAAATACATAGTTTTTGTAATATATAAAAGAAGATTGAAATTTTGTTACACCTTGAATAGGAAACAAAACAATTTTTTAATTAACAACGGACGTGAAGGGCAGTTGCCAGACTGAATTTTTTGATGTAATTATTTAATTCACGATTACAGATTACGGATGTAATGCATTCTGATCTTATTTAAACAAGTTTCTGGACATGGAACCCTGACCGTTACGACCTTGTCCTGTTGTAAAAGTGCTTGATTCATGACAGGTATTCAAATGAATCGCTTAGAAAAAATACAATGTCATCAGTTAAGTCAAGTAAAAAGCAACTCGTTTTAAGACATGTCGTAATCTTTTATATATTGTATAAGAAAATAATTCAGTTGGTCCAATTTCGTAAAGTAATATTCTGAAATAAAATGAGCAAAAGAATTTCATCATCAAATACCATTAATGAAAAAAAGAAAGGATCAACACGATTAATTTGTTAGTTTTGTATAATAATTTTTATTTAGCAATGCAGACTATAGCAAGCTATCTCGAAGTTAAGCTGTCAGACATTGATGGCACCGCTACAACTCCTGCATACATAAATTTCAAAATATTTCTTAAAGATATGAAAATCAGCAAATTGATTTTTAAAAGTTATAAAAATATCTTTAAAAAAAGGGGGGATGTGATTCTGGAGAAACTTCCGTTAATTTTTGCTCCTTCAGATACCATTTATTGCAATCAAATCAATGCCCTAATACATATTTGAATAAGTCGCAGAATTTTCATAGAATTAGCAGAACATTTATAAATTAAAAATAGCATAAGTTAGACTAAGCAAATATTACATAAAAGAAGGCAAATGTAATTTCTATAAGCCAAATTAGTGATTGCCATATACATGAAAAATATAATCAAGTGTTCTTTATTGAATTCAAAATGGACCTTACACTTGCTATTCTACTTGTCAAATTTAGGTAAACTTTCAAAAATAAGAATTAGGTAAAAATGTTTAAATATTAAGATTTTTCAAAAAGATTTCCAAATTTGAAAAAAAAAAATGTTAAAATGAAATGTCTGTTTGTAGTTTGAAATTAACAGCTTTTTACTAAATGCATTTAAAAAGGTATATACGGTACTTACATGAAAAAATCAATTTTTAAAATTTTTCTCTGTCTGTCTATCTGTCTTTCTGTCTGTTTGTTTGTTCCGGCTAATCTCTGAAACAGCTGGACCAATTTTGACGAAACTTTCACTAATGTTATAAGGAATAACTTAGGCTACTTTTATTTTAGAAAAAGAATTAGGATTCCGAGAAAATAAAATTAAAACCAATGAAATAGTGAGCAATATCCGATTCAAATAGAGATTATTTATTTCAATAGGGACTATTTTTATTCAATAGGGATTATTTTTATTTAATAGGAATTATTTTATTTCGCGAGCCTTCTGTCTCAACGATTATTAGCAGTTATATCAAACTTTTTTCTTTGATTAGGTTGCTGCCTTTCGCGACATTTCCCATTCATGTCTTGATCCTAATGATTTTGCAGTCCTTAACTGCATTCTCAAAGGTCATGCGTCCCTTTCACCCCTTGCTCAACAAAAAGCAAAGAAAACAAAAAAGGAACATAGATTCACAAAGTAGAAGAAAAGTTTTCGTAAACTCTGCGAAGTGAATAAACACTTTTTTGTGTGTTAAATTCCACGTGGACGAAGTCGCGGGTAACAGCTATTTAACATAAAATAAATGCATCAGAAAGTAATATTAACGTATTACACATCCAGATAAAAATTATTTACACTATTTTTAGCATTTATTACACAAAATTTGTAACAATGTGTTACTTTTGCTGAGCAGGTAGGAGTTTTCAAAAATCGACCCACAAGAAAGTTACGAGGCATCATAAATAATAATAACAATAATAAAAAAATCAACAATTATATCTAAAGACTTAAAATTTAGCAAACATGGTTTTTTTTGTTCAGCTGAGTTATGTAAAAAGCTTTCTTTTTGTTTAATTTATACAATTCACGTAAAATTAACACATTAAAAACTTTTTTTTTTTATCCTTCAGTCTGTATTTTTTAACTCTTAAATTCACCCGTGTGAAGAACGGGTATACCAGCTAGTGCATATATAATTTTAAATCTGCATTTTGTTTATCTACGTGCGTTGTTGTTGACAAATATGTAATATGTATTCTTTAAGATAAAGTTTATGCAAAAAGCAAAAGGTTGGCAACAGTAGTTGACTGGAAACACGAAATTGCAGTTATCTTGTGACTATGACGTCACATGAAGCATTTAGCTCATTGATTTAATAATGCTCGTCTTATGTATATGTATATTGCCTCTTTGTCAGCTTACAAGTAAGAGAAATATGGATTATATGTGTATTGGTGCTTTTATTAGAGAGACTTTATGTAACTTCAATGGATGCACAAAAATTGTATTTCACTGCAAGAACCCTGATTGAATTAAAAAATAATTTTTAATTCCTACTGGGTTAGGTCTCCTTAAACATTTGAATTAAATTATGAATGTCAGAGGGATAATTCTTTCTCAAACCAACAGACCAGTGTTGATTTAGAAGCTTTTACATTATTTTTATTACGTGAAAAGATCATTCGATAACCGCAACTGTAACTTCACTGTGCTTGTACCGAGACAAACAATAAAATCGAAAAGTAAACTAGAGCGAACCGTGACAAACATTACGACAAAAACTTTATTGCAGTATTATGATGCCACAATGCACAATGTAACTCACGTCTTATGACTTAACATTAAAGCTTATTCATTCACGTTTCCCAACCATTGTAACAGTTTTTTGAAGATAAATTCCAATGTAACATATTCGTTACATACCAACAGTAATAAACACAGCAAAAAAATATGTCAAGGACTCTTATTGTAAAATAGTTCTTAGTTAAAGGAACATTTTTAATGAATATAATCATATTAAAATAATGATTTATGATAAAGATTAAGATTATTATTAGGCTCCAATTGAGACACAGCTAAATATTTTTAGCGATGATGGAACGGTAGAAATACATTATTTTTCTGCTGTCAAAACAGTGGACGAATTTGATGTTAAGAAATTCCTCCACACACATAATTCGAAACGATGAAATGGAGTGAGAAGTTAGGAAAGAAATACAACAAAGACCAATTATAAGACGAATTATTGAACGGTTTCGGGGAGGATGTAGGTGGAGAAATCCGCTTAGCCACATTTTAGATTACAAAACTGAATAACATTGTTGTCCATATTACTTCGACTTTTGTAACACCTAAACGTAACATTCTGTTCAATATCCCTCAATGAAAAGTTATGTAGGCTTATAGAGATTTTATTTTTCTTGTCTATATAAAACATTTTGAGATATTTTTTCACTGTCTTAATATTTTTCTGGTAATTTTACCTCTTCGTTCGAGCCATATCGCAATTTAATATTGCTATTGTGTGCTAACAAATCGGAAATTTCCAAAATATCTTTATTAAAAATTCGATTTGATTAATAAAGGGTTGAATTCGTGTAGGATAATAATTATGTTTCCCATTGAATTCGAAGCTGATCTTAGACTTGTAAATTCCAGCTAAGTTTCAAATTTGAAAATTTTGTGAACAAGTCAGAGTATTAAGATTTTTCGTAAAATTTTTTATATTATCTGGGTTTTTTTAAACAAAATACTTTTGTTAACATGTGTGAGCATTATTATAATTTAAAATGTACTTTTAAAAAGAAAGTTTCCTTAAAAATCAAAAATTGGCAACGGTGAGACTATAAAACTGATTAGCTGGAAATATATGATTACATTTATCATGTGACGTTATCTATGACGTCATATAAAACTAGTTATCTTCATTCATAAGTGCCTTTCAGTGGCTGAATTTAATTATAGTTATTATATATTTTTAATGTAAGCAAAACCATGGATGTGTGATGCGATATAAAAGTGTATTATATTTTTATTCACAATTTCATAATTTGTTGTAATTAATTATGTTTCTAATTATCAAAATTAGTTCATTAATTAAAAAATAAACTCAAAAGGCTTTTTTTTTTTGAGTTTCTTAAAATACTTTTTAATGAAAAGAACGTTGTGCTAGTTGCAAAATGCTTTTCCGTGTTTTGCTTATTTGTTCCAAAAAACACAATTCTATCAGTATTTATTTAGTACACTGCTGGCCACCGTAAATGCAACACCAAGAAAGACAAGAGATAGCACAGCAAAATTCATTTTCTAGATAACATGTTAACCAAGAATCAAATGAATAAATTTAAAGACTTCTGTGAAGTGTGGTTCCTGCCAGAATCAGTAGCCAGAGTAGCCTCCATTGTTGGAGATCACCGCTGCCACACACCTCAGCATTGATTCAAAGAGACTTTGGATGTGTTCTTGGGGTACAACAGACCAAGCAGCTTCCACATGTTGCCAAAGTTGATCTGGTGTGGCAGCTGGGGATGTAATCTGGGTCAATCGTTGAGCAATCCTGGACCACATGTTTTCTATTTGCGAAAGATCCGGAGAGCGAGCCGGCCAGGGAAACAATTCAATCTGATGATTGACGAAGAACCTTTGGACAATGCGTGCCACGTGTGGTCACGCATTATCCTGTTGAAATATGGCTGTGGCCAAGCCCTGAAGGTAAGGAAGGACAACTGGCTCCAACACCTTGGAGATGTAGCGCTGGCTATTTAAAGTACCGGCAATGCGTACAAAAGGAGTGTGAGAGTGATATCCAAACTCGGATACTTGATGAAAAGCTGATCGCTGTTTTCCACGAGATATAACTGATCGTTTTTTGAAAAAAACCACAAGAAAAACACAATTGCCGAACTTGAAATAATCGAAATCTCCAAACCTTAAATAGCGCTTTGAGGGGGCGCACTGGCGCGCGTGATGTGTCTGCACTGAAATTCTAATCATTTGCATATCTCACATCCGCTAATGCATGTTGTAAATTTCATGTTATTTGCATGCTTCCTTCAGGGTGTTGCATTTACGGTGGCCAGCAGTGTATTTGTTCAGTAGTGTGAAAATGTTTCTTCAAGATGATATTACAATTTTATTAAATTTAATAGTCGTCTTCGTCTGTTGTTGCTAATGTTCTTCGCGTAATTATATACCTAATATATTTATTGTACAGCAATTAATAAATTTTTTTAATGAAAGGGTGGAATTCATATAGTAAGCTTACAGTTCTTTCAAAAAATATTTCCACTGAAGAAATTCTTCCGTTAAGAATAAAGTTTTTTACATAAAAATATCCTCAAGGAAAAACAAAAAGAATTATCTCGTAAAATATTTCTTCAACATTGAAGAATAACGATTTGCAATTGGAAAATCCTTTTATGTATTTTTGAATAATACGATAAAAACGTTCACAAACATATCCAAAATACTTTTTAAAAAGTTTCATTTTTTCAACAGGAATTATACCATGAATATTAAATGTAAGAAAAGTGTTTTAGAATTTTCAATTAATATAAAATAACTATTTACAATGTGCTGATTAAGAATAAAAATTAGAAAATAAAGTATTTTCGTAGAGAACATTTAAGAAAAAAAGTATTAAAAATGAATCATTAACACGCAAACACTCTTATTGTATCAGGGAGATATATCACCTTTTTCTCAGGACATACTATCTAACTTAAATATAGAAAAATGGTAAAACCTCGTGTACATGAAGCAAAATTACAAACGAAGAAAGAGAACATACCTATGAACATAAAAGAAAGAAAAATAATAGCTTCTTTTATTAACACTTTTTAAGATCTATAAATTGACTTTTACTCAGAAAAAAATTTTAAATTCTGAAAAAAAAAAATGGCCCTTCTTCCTTCAATATAAATCATAAATATAAATAAAGCAAATACATGTGGTTATCAAAATAATGGAAACATCCTAGATTTATAAAGAATCCTTTATTGGTATGGTGTAGGGCCGCTTTTGGCATGTAATGCAACTAAGATTCGCCTAGGAATTGATTCATGCAGTTGATGAATAGTGTTTAGAGGAATATTATACCATTCTTTATCGAGATATTGTGAAAGTTATGGGAGAGATCCCGTAGGAAGTTATCGATTCTGTATTGAGAACTCTAAAATAGACCATAACGGTTTAATTATATTGCGTGTGTGTGTGCGAGGTCAGGTGACTATATGCGAGCCAAGGTAGATGTTTAGCTACATCCTCGTTTTCATCAAACTACGATTGGACAAGTCCCGCTGCATGGATATGTACATTATCATTCTGGAAAATTCTATCTCCTCCAGGAAACAAAGTTTGCATCCTAGGATGGATCTGGTCTGGTAAAATTTCTCTATACTTCTCCTCAATGATCCTTCCTTTCAGGGTTAGGATTGGCCCAGCAGAAAAACACTACACAATTGTCCATATAATGCAGTTCCCCTTCCAAGTTTGACAGATGGGCTGCGGTAGCCCAGTGGTCAGGGGATCGGATCATGGCAGGCATGTCATGAGTTCGAGCCCAGTAGCACTAAAGACCCGCCGTGTAGGGCAGCGATGCACGTTAAATTTATCGAGAGCTGAAACGTTCTTCCGTTTGGTGAGGTGTGGTAGTTAGGAGAGGGGGTGCCAGCCCAGGTGTCATCTCCCCGTCACTTGGCCATGGCTCAAAATTACGTAGTCGGTCGCCAAAAGCCCTCATGTAGCTGAACAGTGTGACGTTAATATTCACTCACTCACCCATGTTTGACAGTTGGAAAGAGACAATCAAGATCATACGTTTGTGCTGGTGTCCTCCAAAAGTGCACCCGTCCTGCGGTCGTGAAAGAAGATTTGTCAGACAGTCTTCCACTCAACAATCGACCAGGTTTCGCGAGTGTGACACCACTGTAGATACGACGTTTGGCATTAACACTTATGACAATAGGCTTGAGAAATATTGCTCTGCTGTAAAGGTTTTCCTAATGAAGGTGCTTTCTAACTACAATCATTGACACTCTGCTTGAGTTTTGTGTTCAGTTTTTTTACAGTTTTCTGCTTTTTAGACTTTACAATCCGCTTCAAAACCTGCTGATCTCTTTCACTGAGCTCCTCTTTCCGTCCACTGTTTTGCTATGTCAAGCTTGTCTTGCCGCGCTGTGTGTATGCTGTCATGAATTTATAGACACCGTACCTCTAGAAACGCCTAAAAGTAGGGATGTTTCGGTCAGACTTGCTGCAGCTAGACAGGCTCCTACAAGTTAGCCTTTTTGAAAATCTGAGAGGGGTACGGCGGCGGATACTACGCACCGGGTCCCCCAGCATGATAAAAACTAAAATGTACTCTTTCAAGTGAAAATTTGACACTATTTCTATCGTACGAAATGTACATTTCATCGTTAACGTTGTTATGGTAGATCTCTGAGCTTCTCAACCATCTGCAAAATAAATATGGAAATCCTGCAGACTTTATCAGTTCACACTGCAACAGTGTCAATTATACGGGGACTCCAATAAGAGTAACAGTTTGTCACTTTCCAATCAATTTTATTGATGCGATGGTTTTTATTTAGTTTCCACCGAGAAAATTTTGATACAGGGCGAAATCAGGACTGGCCACGCCAGTGGGCCTGTGATAAGAACATTCCTCAACAACATTCCCTCCCATCTGATCCTTGACAATGTTTAAATATTTATCAGAATGTTAATTATTCTCTTTCATTTTTTTGTCTAAATCATCCAATCTTCGTTTCGCTATCGCCCAAATTAAAGTGTAAATCATTTGGCGTTTCTTCCCAAAATATTGTTTCATTTTGAAATTTTAAGATATTCTCAAAACTCGAAATACCGCTATTAAAAACACTCTTCTAGGTATCTAAGCACTCCAGGGGGGAAGATAATTCCTTTTTCCTCTACACACTACTTCCAAAAAAAATTCCCAACTGGCTTCGTAGCCAGTTAATTTTTACAAAAACACAAGACTCAGTATTTTGCAAAATTTTCTCTATTTTTCAAAAGAACGAACAAGATTTACAGGAGGTTGTAATAACTGGAGAAAGCAGTTAAATGTAATTGAAGATCATGGGCGTTCTATTTGCCACTTTAATTCATTTATAGCATGGAAAGAATTATTAAAATGACTAAATTTAAGTTCGACTATTGTGATGAAACAAACCAAGTTATTATAAGTAAGGAAATGGAATGACGTAAATTGCTATTTCAAAAAAAAAATTAGTAAATGTGATTCTATTCCAATTCTAAATGAGTCTTTTATTGGATTTATTTAAGTAAATAATGTGACTGGAGAAGGACTAGCAAAAACTATATTGAAACGAGTAAGTGATCTTGTGATTCGGATATTATGAATTGTAGAGGGCAGACATACGACAACGGTAGGAACATGAAGGGGAAATATAAAGGTGTATAATCTAGACTAATTGCTCTAAATTCTAATGAAACTTATGTGCCCTACCTATCACACTCTTAATTTAGTAATTTGTGATGCTGCTTCCAGTAGTATATATTGTAAAAAGTTTTGGAGGTATTGCAACGTTTATATTGTTTATTTTCTACATCTACAAAAATATGGGAAACTCTATAAAAGCATTTAAAGATTACGAAAAAAAGCATTATACGGCACTCGTTGGGAAGCTATAATAAATTCGGTTAAAGTAGTGTAAACACAATTTGAATAAATTATGCCCTAGAAAAATTTATTGATATAAGTATCTGAAGCTAAAAGTATTTTGGATTCAATACAAGCAATGCCATTTATTTTATGTTTAATAGTATGGATATTGTCCAAAATTAACACTATCAATAAACTACTTCAAGCAAAAACAATTGTTTTTGCAAAACTAAAGCATTGATTAACAAAGCAAAATTTAACACATTTTTAGACGAATCAAAAGTGGTTGCACTTAATTTTGATATTTCGAAACATTTTCCTGAAAAATGAATTCGAAAGAAAAAAATTATTTTTCGAAACAGCAGAAGATCAAGTTATAGAAAACCTTGTAGAGGAATCAGATTTTAATTTCTTTTCACTGAAATTGATGCCGTTATTGGACAAATAGAAGATTGGTTTAAAAGTATATCGAATATGAATTCCAATTTTAAATTAATCATTGATATAAAAACCTTAAAAAAACATGAACTGGAAAAATGCTCCAAAATCTTTGTAAAGTTTTACTACAAAGATGTGGAAACTTAAGCCAAGGAAACTAGTTTGCTACGGGATTTGATTTTGAATGAAAGAGAAGCAACTAACACACAAGTTATATTGTAATACATACTACATAATAGTTACAATGAGTTATTTCTAAATGTATTAACTGTGTTGAAACGTTTCTTTCCATTGCCAGTTACTCTAGTGAGTGCTGAGCGCTTTTTCTGCAAATGAACATTCGTCAAGAATTCGCTTTGGCCGAGCCCGTGCGCAGAACGCTTCAATGCACTTGCTTAGAAAAATATGGCAAAAAAATTGTTTTTCTGAAATAATTAATATATTAGCAAAAACAAAATCACGCCCAAAATAAACATGCTTTGTTAATACATGTGTTCGTGCTTGTAATTTTTTTTTCACTTCTCGACATTTAGGACCCCCAAAGCATCCGGGCTCCTTTATAGAGAAAGGCGGCTGATTACCAGAATTTGTCCATTTCTATTTATAAAAAAAACCTTGCAGCTATTATTACATTTTAATGCTTACGAAACGCATTAAAAAAGGTCATTTTTATTCGCAGGTGTTTTCATTATTTTGATAACCACCTGTATTCTCGTTACATATTAACATTAAAAGAAGGAAAAATATCATTGAGGAAACCAATCGGAAGTTATTTATTAGGGAAGTTAATCTTTCTATTAGGTCGTAAAACATTTCCAAAGAAATATGTTTTTGCTATAACTGACATTTAAATACTAATTCAGGATATTTCATGCTGAAAATTAAGGGCTATTACATTCATTCTTCGCACATCACTTCTTGTAATTTTTTTCTTTTTATAGCTTGTCAAGAGCTGTAATATACATAGTGACGAAAGCATTTACATCAATTATGCAAAACATTTTTCCCCTTATGTTCCTTTGTATGACAACTGCAGGAGAAAAGTTCTTTACAAATTCTTCGTATGTCCAAAAAGAAAATGAAAATATCTGTCTGTGTAAAAGCAAATTGGGTTTTTTATTTGTTCAGTGTTTGGATTCGTTGCGCAAAGAAATGTGTAATATTTTTTAAAAAATAATTAAATTTGCTAATTAGGTGTTAAAATTAGGAATGAAGTGATTTTTCGAACCACAATTAGATAGTTTTAAATTTGTGCGAAAAAGTAGTAAATTGATAAAAACTATGGATTGTTTTTATTTTCTGAGAATATGATAATTAAGTTCTTCAAAATACCTTGTTGTATATATCTCGTGATTATTACATTTTTTTTGTTTAAGAAAAAATAAAAAAAGAACTTGACATATTGTATATTATGTCTATATTCTAAACTTACTACGTAGGAGATTCATAGTAAAAAATTCACTTAGAAGTACCTTACTTAATTTTTAATGTTAAAAAATATATATTATCACAAGAACATACAGCTAATCGAAAGTAGATAAGTCCAAAAATCTGCTCTTTACAGTTTGTTTTAAACTAATGTACGGTAATAAAAACATCTGAATTAATTTTTCATGAAAAGTAAATTTTTATAAGATATAATTACTATATTTTATTATTACTATATTTTATTATTACGATTGGAAAATTGGGTTTCAAATAATGTACCGTCTGTACTGGAAGAACAACTTCATCCATCGTACCGTCCATTTTCAGTTGAAAAACGTTGTGAAATTTGGTGCTAAAATGTTAATTTCTAAAGTATAGTTTTTGAATTTTTTCCAAGTGAAGTATTTTTATAGTGCGTTTATATAAGTCGGTGCAAGAAACATTCATATGAATGGGAAATTTGAATACTGTTTCTTAAATTACTATTAATGAAAATAGAGCATTCTAATTCTCAGATTAATAGATTAATTAATAGATTCTCAGGTTGATTTTAGTAATGAAATTTGCTGTGATTAAGTTTCTTGTAATGCTCTTTATGAACTTTCATCTTGCGATATCATGATTATTGCATTTCTTTTTCTTGATATATTTTTTATTAGTTTTAAGTAATATATTTAGGAGTGTTTGGAAAAATATCTTGGCTATTTAAACATCATTTTTGTTAAAAAAAATGTTTGTAAAATTTCTAAAAGTAACAGTGATTTTAATTTGACAATGCATACCCGAAATTTGATCTGATTTTCAACTGAAAAGTTTTGGCTTCTTGGTTGTACCAGGCTGAGGCCCGTTTGATGCAATCAATACATGCCAGAATTAATACCATGTTCAAATGACAAGGCCGTCATTTGAACTGGTACCCTATATTTATATTATGGGCGATCTTCCAAGTTTCTAGTACTGAAAATTTTAAATGGAGTATATTATAACATAAAAGAACATTTCTTCCAATATAAGCAGGTGGCCATTCTAGCCCATAGCTTATGGTCCCGAACTCGTGGCGTCCGTGTCGCTGGTCTTGGTGTCATTAAAGACCAACCGCGTAGAGGGCACTGATGCACGTTAAATCTGTCCAAGCTCAATATCCACCCATTGACATTGTGTGGTAGTTTGGGGAAAGGGGTTCTAGCTTTGGCGTCGTCCTCGTCACTCTACCGTGGCTCAAAATTCCGTCGCTCTAGTGTTGCTTTACAGTGCAACGCAAATATAATTCTTTCTCTCGCATCACAGCAGAAAAAATTAAAGCAGCAGTTCATTTGAATTTTTTGCATTCCAACTCTTGCAGTTTACGTACAAGAAGGATGGTATTCATCAAGCTTCTTAACAAGTTAAAATAATATAACCATACTTTTTTAAAAGTTTAGGTTTTCCTATAAAATTTATTTTAAAAATCAAACCTCTAATATTTTTAGATAACTTAAGACTTAAACTATTTTTAGCTCTTAGTTTTTAAATTTACTTTAATTTTCTTTGAAAATTATTTCTGTGTTGATCAAATTTAAATTTCCACGTTCTTTCCTGTTTTTTACAAGCTTTTATTTAACTTGCAATGTAAAATGTTCGTGTGAAATCTTGCAACTCAGTTTTAAAGCCGATGTCTTCAAACGATTGACCTGGTATTTTATATACACGTTTAGTTTAAATGACAATACATGTTTTGACCATTTATATTCCGATATTTAAATGCTCTCAAAAGAATAAAATAAACTTCACTTGTAAAAATTTTTTTTGCTATCAACTTATAAAGTCATTACACAATTTATGATATAAAAACTTGTCGCGAGATTTACATACACGTATTTACTTAGTTTGAAAATTTTAAAAATTAAAATCAATCAGATCAAGTTATTTAATTTTCTTGTTTATCTACGCAGGTAAATCTTGTGACAAGCTTTTATATCATAACTTGTGTAATGATGTTATAAGTTGATAGCAAAAAAATTTTTAAAAGCTATTTAAAAATTTTTATTTTATTCTTTTTAGAGCATTTAAATAAAAGCTTGTTTTTTAAAAAAGTTTTTTTTTACTTTTAATGTATTTCCTCTCTCTTTTGAAATTCCATTTCAAAGATTCTAAGCTAGGAAGAACGAACTGTAAAATTTACGGTTTTATCTGAATTCAACAATCGTTAAAGCAATTATTTCATTTTATTCCAAAAAAAATCGCAAATACACGCGAATTCTTTAAAGAAAAACATTTCTTGGCGATGCAGTGAGGCGTGAAAGTTATAACTGAAATCCTACACCTTTTCCTTATTAATTACTATATAAAAACCCTTCCCTCATGTCCCCTTCCGCTCCAAAAATGATAAAAAAATTAATAGTAACAAAAAAGTCGATAAGCTGGTATGATGTAATCTGTTGAGTTCTTACAGCAGCTGTTAGCCGTATTTTAATTATATTTTTGATGCATTATTATTTCGTGTTTGGTTTTTTTCAAATGAAATTATTTTAATTCATACTTAATGAGGGTTTTTTTTTTTGCTTTATCTTAATGCACGAAAATTTTTTAGTTTCCTAATTTAATATTTTTGCTTGGTAAAAAAGATTTATATATAAGCCCGAAGTTTTTCCAATGACAATCACAATATTTTAGGTATAATGCTATATTTATTTATTTATTGTAAAAATTAGGCCCTCAGAGAAATTAGCAGGAAATTTTTAATTTGTTTGATTTTATTTAACCATTTGATAGTTTTTTTCCTGTCATATTACGTCAAAAACTAAGCATATTTTATGTAAACATTTTTAAGATGAAATCAATTATATAAACTCAAATCAGCAGTCAAAAATGTTATAAATATTGAATTTTAAGTATTATGCTAACTTTTATTTTCGTTGAAAAAAATTTATTTTTCCTTAAAGTTGGCTTTTTTCGAAGAAATAAGCGAACTCAAAAGAACACTTTACAAAAATGCATATTAGATAATATTGTACTTTCAGTTAACTATTCGCTTAAAATTCTGTTTTTGTGTGGTAAATTTTAAAACAGAGAGACAAGCATAGAGTTCAAAATCGCAATCGGACAAAAATATCGTGTTGCTTTTTTTACACGTTTTCCAAAATCGTTTCCTTTCGAAAAGCTCACAAAACATTGCCTTTTTGGTCTCAATTTTTTGTCGGTGGGAGGAATCACTTCTAAAAAGTTTTTTTTCTATGAATCGTAAGGCACAGGGCAAAATTCCTGGTCGTCCTTTTTTCTTATTTACCGCCCCATGTCTTTTAATAAGGCGATTTATAATATCAAGCCTCAAATTTAAATTAGATAATTTTCCTCCCAGTTTCTGATATAAAACGAAAGCATCGCACAATGGAAGAGTATTTTTCTGTGTGTGGGTTTTTTTTGTCTCTTTTTGTTATTGGGTAATTTGTGAGATGCTGATCCTTTCTATCTAAACCACAAGAGAAGTCCGATAACAAAACTTCCATTACTTCCAAAATCATTAATGGAAATTTGGGGCTCACTATCTGAGTCGATATCAGAATTATTTTTTGTTATGAACCTCTCATAATCACTCACTTTTCTTTTATTTTAAGCTCAAAATTTAAAAGAAATAGCTTGCGGTACACCAATATAGTATAAAGAAAATTCCCGCCTTATCTAGTCTAAGAGAATGCAGTAAAACCTAAGCTTGAAACCGGTTTAAACATTGTTTTGTAATCCTAACTTTACTCGACTATTAGAGACATTTGTTAGAAACATTGCACTCTAAACTAGCAAAAAATGCGGGCAAATCAGAGGATTACAGTAGAAATAAGTGTTTCCCGAGTGGCCCTCGGGCAAATTAGGGAAGGGCCATTTCAAGTGTCCGAGCGGTGTTTGGGTAAAACTGGGAAGGGGTAATAATCTTTCCACTATAATTATACATATTTAGAAGTTTCAAAAAGTATAGGTAACAAGCCCATTCGGTGTCAACGTTTATACAGGAAATAAAAAATATATATATACAACGTAGGAAGACATAGGTACATATATAACTTCTCTACACAGTCACCAACTTATCGATACATTTGTTTCACCGGTACACCAAACCATAGAATCCAGGATCGTAGAAAACAATGTCAAGGTTGTGCAACCGCGTCAAGACGGCTTACTGAACCTCAGCATCGGTTATGGAATGCTGACTCGAATGTCTCTTTAAAGATATGAAGAGATAGAAGTCATTTAGTACGAGGCCGGGACTGTAAGGAGGGTGATCCAGTGCCTCCTACTGAAAACATTCTTTCTTCATCTCGCATATCTTTTCTTCCACACACATTGCCAAATTCCATGCTCCAAACTACACCTGTCTTCGGAACATGCTTCCACCCAGTGGAGTAACGCAGAATATTAGGACGCACCTGCAAAGTCAGGTTTTTTGAGCCCCAAGTTTAATCTTACGAAGGATTGTAAAACACATAACGTAGACTTTGAGCTCCTTAGAGTCCGACGTACCCCTCCACAATGCGGGGGTTGCGGAGATTGCGCCACTGCTTGTACCGCACACTTCTACCAATTGTCGAATGAATTTCAGCAGGAAAATTTCACACTTCTTATTTCAATAGAGGACTATATTTCCGTCAACGCAGTCATCTTTTAACAGAGATTTAGTCATGTTCCTGGAGCGCCAGCTCCATTACCGGCACCGTTTGAATGCAGTGATCCTCAGCATTATCTTCAGATAGATGTTCATTCATGCGGATAATTTGCACGTCCGTCAGGGCTAGTTCCTAACTTTTTGAAACACCTACGCATATATGTACACGATAGACTAGTAGCGCTACCGAGTGCCGATGGTCAAAAATTCGTAGCCGGCGTTGTCGAGTCGCGGGCTGGAAACTTTGTTCCAACGAAGACCCGACGTATAGAGCTGCTGATGCCAATTCAATCTTTTGAGTTCTCATAATATGAAAGCTCGAAGAGCAGCTCAGGTGTTATTCTCGTTACTTGATCCCTTCCCAATAGACCTCGTGTTGCTTTCTAGTGCGACGTAAATTAAAATATAAAGACAAACTAATAGGGATTTACGGGGAATTTTTCCCTGAGCAAGTGACTAAAACATCATCTTTAATCATTCTTTTCTATTCAGATTAATATTCCGCATCCTCTGTCGAGGATGACATCTGAGATGACACCCTACTCTTTAAACTTATACACCACGCTAAAGAGAGAAATTTAAGCCTCGACGTGAATCAAACCCATCGTTTCCAAACCTTTCTATCCCCACGAACCTGTCAATTGATAACTTTACAACGGCCCGCTGAAAGTAGGACGTAGATTGTTTATCGTCACTTGACCATGGTTAAAAATTACGAGGTCTGTCACCAAAAGCCCTCATGTTGTTAAATATTCCCCAGGTGGTTTCCAAAAAAGAGCAAAATACCTCAACTTTAAGGTCACTGTAAACTCGTGAGTTCTTTTCCGACCGTGTTCGAATTGTGACAAGAAAATAATTGCAGACAGGATTTGGTCCCACTGTTTATTCCATACCTTCTATGGGACATTTCTTAAAATCAAGAATATATTCAGATGTTACAGGATTACCATACATCGTCCAGCCGTGTCTACTTTTCACGACCCCGGCTTTTTCTTCGCCGCCCCTTCTTCTCTCCCGTTCCGACCTTTTTCTCCCCCGTCGTTGCCAGATCCTTTTCTCTATCTCGTCTCTCGTTCGACCTGTTGCCAGGTGCAGGCAGCTGTTCCTTACACGCCCCACCTAAGAGTAAAATTTGCTCCTTGTGGCTGATTTTACCATATCAGACACCAGGAACAGAAAATTCACAAACCGTGACACAGAAAATCCACAAACAGAACACACAATAATTGCAACAGTCAAAAGTCTTGATGATTGTTCTAGTGAAAGTTCCTTAATACAAACACATGAAATAATATGAATAGTTCACCCAATTGAAATAAGTGACTATGTTCCCAGAAAGATCTAAACTGTAATGGGATTGCAAACAGATACATGGAAAACACATTATACAAAAAAAAAACACTAAATATATACCATACAGTTTTTATCTTAATCTATACAATGTTTATTTCATTAACTCATGAATGTGAATGCTCAATGAGTTCACTAAATCCATATTAAGTCCACAGTAAAAACTTTCCTATGGCTCTAATTTGCCTTTGGCCGGTATAATTTCCGACCCAACCCATCTCACCCATTCTAATACAAAGTTAATTTGTTTTACACGATTTTTCCAAATCTGCATCAGGATGTCTATGTCGACTATTCGAGATACAACAAACTGCTCTAACATTCTTAAAACCTGAGCCGTTAAATTACATCCATAAGAAGTGTATTCAATCTTAAACCTCACTTTTTTAGTCATGCAAATTCCAGACGACATAAAGCATGCGGCATAATTCTTCGTGAGAGAACGACAAAAATACCACTTCCACAAATCCAGTACCGTGACCCACGATGCTGCGCTATTCTTTTCTACAAAACCTTCCCTTTTCAACAAAAGATAAATCCCGGTTCTCGAAAATATCTTTAACAAAGCTTCACGGGTTACCTTCGCACTGAGACTAGTCACCGGCCTAGCCTCGCCCCACCTAGTGTGCTGATCAACCAGACATAAAATATATGTATCTCCCTTTGAGCTTGGCGGATCAATTGGACCTATCAGATCCATATTCACCACCTGAAATGGCAATTCAGACCTTGCCACAGGTGTAATGGGTGATCGGTCTTTAATCCTAACCGATCGAGTGAGCTGACATTCTTTACATGACTCACAAAATTTCTTCACATCGGAACTTAGACCCTCCCAAAAGAAAGAATACTTTATTCGTTCAAGCGTCTTCTTGGGACCCATGTGACTACTGAACACGGAAGTATGCGCTAGTTTCAACACCTCAGTTCTTCTGCACTTCGGAATTACCAGCTGCCCAATGCTCTCCCCGAGTATTTTATCCCTACGAAATAGATACCCATCTACTTCGTAGTAGTTTCCTTTGCCTTCCTTAGCATACTTCCAAGCCAATGCTAACTCGGCACAACACTCCTGTTCGGAACGAAAACTATCAGCCACCATGATTCCTTTATCCATCTCAGCGGTCACCTCCTCATCCTTAGTACCCAATGTTCCCACTTCATTCCGACATGAAGTAATATTCCTTTGAGAATCCTTAATGTGCTCCTGTGCTTTCTCTGGCAGAATACCCGATGAAACCTCGGTTTCATCTACATTTCCTGAGTCAACCCTCAGGTCCCGAGAGCTTTGAGCCAGTGACTTCTCTTCACTCTGGGCTCCTCCCAACATATCCAAAACCTCTGGTGGAAGCAACACGTCTTCTACCAAAACTTCTGCCAAAGCACATAACACTTGCTGGTGCACCACATTAACCTGGCCACCGGTAGCAAGACCAATTGGAACATATACTAAAGGACGTTTAACCGCTGGACCGAAAATACCTTTCAAATAAATCGTGGAAGCTCCTTCAACCGATATTCCAGGAACTAAGTCTTTCTTGATAACAGTAATTTCCGTACCAGAATCCAATAACGCATGGACTAACTTCCCATCTACACTGATAGATGTTTTCACTAATTTACTTAATTTGTCTTCAATAGCCCGTCTAGGAATGACTTTACCTAGCAAATCAACTCTAGCAGCTACCGTCCCATCTACCAATTCCGTCCCTTCTGTTGAAACCTTATTCTCATTAAGTCTTTTATTATCTACCTCTTTGTTTTTCGGACAATCCCGCTTAAAATGTTTATCTGATCCGCAGGTGAAACAAGCGAATTTTTTAATTTCAGTTACTTGACCTTTATCAAAGTTTTTCCTAGAAGAAAAATTATCTGACTTTTTCTCCCCAAATGGCTGTTTACCCCAACTACCATTAAAACTTCTCTTTTCTCTATCATTCCATTTAGCTCTCTCAGGCTCATCATAGGATTTCCCTTTGGAAGCGTAAAATATATCACATTGTTTGCCCAAGTCCCTGGGTTTGTACCATTCTTCCCCTTGGAGTACACCAATATGGGTCGCCGTCTCAGAATCCAACATTTCAAACATTTTATCTGCTACGATCAGTTGATTAACTGACTCAAAATCATTCGCACCTCTTAACTTACAGTAGTATAACCACATCGATGTTAAACGGGTCGCGAACTGAGAGAAAGTTTCGTCAGAGTTACGTTTGGCCTTTCTAAAATTTTCTAAACATATTTTTGGTGATGGTTCATACTCCTTGAGTACAACCTGTTTTAAAGATTCGTAATCTTTTAATTCTTCTTCGCCTAGGTTAACTAATAAGTTTGACACTTTGTCTCCTAACATGCATAACAAAACCTTCGGTTTTAACTCGTCGCTAACCATTTCACTAGCGAAAGCCTTTTCAAGACTAGAAAAAAAATAGTCCCACCCGTCTGATTTATTGGGTACCTTTACAGTTAACAGCCTAACCATTTTAACTATTTCATCTAAAGATTTTACACGTGAGGTTTGACCATTATTTTGAGTAGCACTCTGATTAGCGTTCCTAGATAATTCTATTTCCAAGCGTAATTTTTCAATTGATAATTGTTCTTGTTGTTCTAGTTTTTGCTGCTGTTCTGTCTCTAACCTTTCGGCTGTAATAACTTCCAATAACTCTTTTGCCTCTTCCTCCTTGTAATATTTACTAGAGATTATTAAATTCCTTAAAACAATTTTAGGCATAGACGGATCAGGTGACTCATCTAAGTCCCGCGCTAATTGAATTAAGTCAATTTTCTTACTTCTAATGAGAAATGCCATTTTTAATCAAGTTAAACCTAATGCCAAATTACCTTCTGACAAATTTAACTACAAACACTTAAATGACCTAGTACTATATATTTAACAAGCAAGAAAAATTCTACTCGTTTTTTCTAAGAGTACTCAAATTCAGAAACACAATACGAAATATGTTTACAATAAAACTTATATGAGACACCGTTATTTGTTACTAATCAGAACGCAGAACCTTTTTCAAAATAAGAAAAACACAATTAACAACATACTTTAGCTACATTACCATAGAATTATTTCTCAAATCATAAATCTACTCTTAGTTTCTTTTTTTTTTTTAATTAAAAGAAGAATCCTATGCAGGAAACAAAAAACCAATATACATATACATCCTAAATTACGAGCAAAGGAAATAACCTCAGATTGCATTAAACTATCAACTAACTGACAAATTGCAACACGTTTACTTAAAATGAAAAACTATCATATAATATTCAAAAAAAAACATGCCATATTCTGAGTCATAAATAACCTACAAAATCTCTTATTTACAACATTTTAACAGGAAGTCCGTCTACTTGAAATACATATACACATTTTTTTAATGGATATTTTTCACCCACTCAAACATACATTTTTCGCAACCATTATTTCAAGATAAATTAATCTAATTCTTTTTTTTTTTTTTTTTTTTAATTCTGCAAACTGAATTGTTATGCAAAACACTTTCTATACCCAGATTTTAATTTTTGAGACAACTTCAAAACAGTAAAGAATGATGATAAAAAAATTATAGTTTAACACTAGAACTCTAAATACCATATTTTACAACATTTAAAATGATACCCTATCATTTTCAGGTAAAATAAGTACACAATTTTCTTATTTCATCTACACAATAATCCAACAACATAGAATATTGCAATAAACCAATGAAATTTTCTTTTTTCAGATATATCTGCTTTTTTATTTTATTTTTAAAAAAACAAATTAAATATGACTGCATCCCATTACTTTTTTAAATATTCACACAATATTTTAACTTAGGGGAACAATAGCCACCTACCTCGACATGAAAGCTGTTTCAGTACTTGAACACTTTTCAGATCACGGCTCCATTCATCAGAAAATGAAGAAAAATACGACATCTGTTCGTTCATATCCCAACTCGGCAGGTGATGGTAAAACTCCATATGAAGAAGGTCTTGTTTTTTTTTCACTTGAAACTGCTGCAAGGCAATTCCCGGGATGCACGTGGTCATCAACTTGAAGATACACTGCAGGGTTCTATTTCCTTGTTAAATTTTTTTTTTCAAACTGAATGTCCACTAGAAACTTGTAAACAATTATGTAGTACGAACACCGATCAATTTGAAATATTTTGTTCATTTAAATTCTGCTCCATTGCATCCCACTTCTGACACCAGTGTAAACTCGTGAGTTCTTTTCCGACCGTGTTCGAATTGTGACAAGAAAATAATTGCAGACAGGATTTGGTCCCACTGTTTATTCCATACCTTCTATGGGACATTTCTTAAAATCAAGAATATATTCAGATGTTACAGGATTACCATACATCGTCCAGCCGTGTCTACTTTTCACGACCCCGGCTTTTTCTTCGCCGCCCCTTCTTCTCTCCCGTTCCGACCTTTTTCTCCCCCGTCGTTGCCAGATCCTTTTCTCTATCTCGTCTCTCGTTCGACCTGTTGCCAGGTGCAGGCAGCTGTTCCTTACAGTCACTTTCCCTGAAAACGATAGACGCCATGTATCCTGAACTTGACTAGGTGCATACCTATACTGACGGAAGCCTTTTGATGGACTCTGACAGCGCAGGAGCAGTTGCTACCTTTTCTCTTTTTATTTAACATATGGAAGATTCGTAGATGCTTTTGATGGTGAGCTTGTAGTAGTAGCTCTTCAAATAGTCCTTGCGCAGTTTCATTGACAGCTAAATAGCTTTAATAGGGCTGTTGTCTTCTGTGTTTCAAAGCGGTGATGTTTCCTGTGAATTCAAATTCTACTCCAAAAAAACTGCTGCAGAATCTGTCTGAGTACTTTAAGCAAATCGTCTCGCAGTGGATCCCTGGACACTGCGGTAATGAGTTAGTAACTGGTCAAGAGTTAGCGCACCACCTAGCAAAGAAGGGAGCTTCCATTCCACAGCCAACAAAGAAAGCTATCCCTTTTACCAGTGCCAAGTGTATTATTAAAAAAAAAGATGAATGACATCACTTCAATTCAGCACATGGAGAGAAATTCCAATAAGATCTGGTGAATCTTAAAGCTTAAAGCTCTTCCCATGTGGCCAAGATGTAAAGCAGTTACCGAGTATCGTCAGACCACTAGACACGGCTCTCCTCAAACGTCATCATCGAATTCATGTTGCACAGACCACTTTCTGCACGCTCTGTGATATTTGGGACGACATGGTTGCTGACCACATTCGCCACTGCCCAGCATTGGACTCCTCTTTGTGTGATCTGTATTGGCAATCTAGAGAATTATTGGGTTCATAGACTTTTCTCGTCACGTTGTTATTTCCTACTTTGTTTGTTTTTGTTTTTACTCTAGTGTGGTGTTGTGGGCTTTTGTAACCCTGGCCATTAGAAATAAAAAATATTCATTCACTCACTCAAAAAATTGAATGGTTATCACTTTGTGAAATTTCGAGAACAAAATCTGTTTTACATACACATAGAGGGAAACCAATAGGAATTTGAAAATCATTAAATTAAAAACTTTTGTATAAATCATACCATGTCCCCTGAAACTGAATCAAAAATTAAATGTGCTTGCAATTATAGAAGATATGAAATTAGCTCAGAGTAAATACACGGAATAAAACTGCCACTCATTTAAATTACATTGATTGATTTTTTTGGTACAATGTACACCCTTTCTGTGATGCAAAGTTAACTGATGAATGCAATCATTTTAAAAAAGTGCCACCCTCCGGCGCTTCTACAATGTGGTCCTCGACCCAACACAATTTCAAAGAAGCAGATAACAGGAAGTAGGTTTTTTTGCTTAGCACTTGATACGCAATGGATAAATCAATCAACCTATTAATAAGCCTTCTGACCTAATGGGAAGAGCCTGGAAATCACGAGGGCTTCCATGAATTCAGAGCTCTACTCAGTACATGGTTCAGCCTCTAAAGCAGGCAACGCAGAAAGATTTTCAAAGACACTCTACAAAGTGAAATCTCTCTGTCTCTACGCCTCACACATTTTCATTTAAAGGCTACTTTTTACTTCTTACCATAAAACGATTCTGTTGAATCTGCTTGTGGGATTTATGTACAAAAATTCAACACCCTCTGTTTCAATGAGAACATGCCTTACTAACGTTAAGGGGTGTCGGAAAGCTAAAATCATATTTTTTTGACAATTTGAGAATTTTACATTATCAATTGTATAGATTTTAACCTATCTAAAAATACCTAACTTTAGCCTCTAGAGCAATTACAAGTTCTTAAAATCTATTTTTAAATAATCGTTGAAACTGGGCCACACCCATTTGAATGGCGAAAAATGTAAACAATCTTTTTTGCATTAAAGTTGAACGTCTGATATAAACCAAAACATGTATCTTTTATTGTAAATTGAGCCTTTTGTTTTTATTTCCTAGCCGATTACAAGTCTCACTGTATGCATTTAAATCCCTTTTTCTCAAAATGTAAATTTTGTTGTTCGATGTACCTTTTCTGAGAAACTACTGTTCACAGGTATGTAAATTTTTTTTATATATTTATAATGATGGCTAACATTTATTCAAATGAGTTTTTTGTAAGAATCTCAAAAATTTATCTTTTACAAATTTTTTATGTGAAAATTGGGCCAAATTTCGCAATGTTTGATACAATATTTCATAAATTACGAAAAATTCAAACTTATCTAAAAGCTCATTTCAGTATAATGAGAAAGGTATACTTTCATTGTATGAAAAATTTCAAGCATGTACATATAACAGATTTTGATAAAAGGTATATCTAAAGTAGCCAAATTTACATTGTCAGTATAGATATATATATAGAGAGAGAGGTTTCCATCTCCTCTTAAATCATTTCAAATCTAAATCATTGTGTAGTACTTGTAAAATGAAAAATTACTCATTGTTGCGCCGAGAAAAAAAATCCCTTTTGAATTGTTAAAAATGTACAGAATTATGAAAAGATGTTTGTTCCAGTCGGACCACATACTCACATGACGGGTATTTCAAGCAACATAAGAATAATGGAAATACACTATAAGACCAAAGCAATATTGGACAAAGAAAAATTGCTCAAAATTTTAAAACTATTTTTGTCTTTTATTGTAAAACTGCGTTAACCTTTATATCAAACGCAAACAAAAGAAAATATTTACTTTTATGCATTTTTTACTGAGTTATGGGGAAGTTTAGATTTCCTTTTATATATGACTAATCCTCTCGTTTACATTCTACTATAAAAAAAAGCAAATTGATAGATTTAATTGCTTGATTGACAGAATTTCCCATTAAATTTTTAGTACACTGTTCTCGAATAATTTAATTTCTTAGTGTAATGGGCCACTCAGAAAAGGCCCGTGGGCCACATGCGGCCCGCAGGTTGAGTATCACTCATCCTATTGAGTTATTTTAAATTCTTGGGACATTTTCGGTGCGATTTAAAAGTTTGAAAAAATTGCATGTGCTCTGTTTTCCGCTTTTAATTCTATATTTATATGTGAGAAAATTTGTTCTCATATGAAAAATATTTTGAATCAACACAGAAGCTGTTAAACAACTGAATGTTCAGAGTTCACGTTAGATAGAGCTTTGTAGGAACTAGGCTCACATTAAAATTTTTATTTTTAAGATTACTACATCGAAGTAGAATGTTGTTTTGAATTGTTTATTTCTTATTTTAATAAATATTTTTAAAAGATACTCAATATATATTTACAATTTTAATTTTTTATTAATGTCGAAGGAATATTTACATTTTATGTTGTTTATTTTTATGAAAGTAAAAATACCTTTAAATGGAACAAAATTAATATATATGACTCTAAATATTTATTTTTGACCTCTATTCTCTAACTCTGCATGAGTTGTCGCCAAAATTGAATTGTTTCTAATATTTCCTATTCTATGGCCCCCTGAATCCTACTGGGAGAGGAGTTTGGTACACCACAGCTACAAAGTTGCCGACCCCTATTCTAAAGTAACGTAAGTGACAAGTTCATCCAAAACAAAACATGTTATTTTAGTTATTACGGGATCTTGAGTTTGTATGACTTAATTCAGAAAATTGTTTTATTCTTCAAACGAAATTATAGAGAACCGAAGGCAGAATTGTGTAACTTGCAAAGACGTCACTGCCCGCTAGACGAGTCTGCTTCGATAACCCAGTTCCGAGAGTTTAGTATTCCACGATGAACTGTGTTCTCTTATCCGAACCTAGTTGTCGAAGGAGGACGCGCGTAGGTACAGAAAGATGCAGTGACCGCCCTTGAAGGTTTCTTGTACATTTGGGCCCTTCCTTCAATAGAGGTTGCGCAAAAGAAAGACATCAGGAGTTATGCAATGGCCCGTGAGCCAATCGACCTTACTGCTTAAGGTTGATTTCTCTAAAAGAACTTGCGAAATATCAAAGGATTTTAATCTGGCTTTCATGTCGAGTATAGAGTGACAATTAAAATAAATGCCGTTACATTGAAGGGCAACTTTTATTGTTCAACTTTCACAATTTAGAACTACAAATCTGTCACATGGATGCACCCACTGACTTCCTTTTTTTAAAAAAAAAATAATGGAGTATACAAAGAAAATATCGTTGAACATTAATATATATAGTTATTTAATACTAGGAAGAAATATGTGAAATGATCTAAAGATTTGTTACAGGTGGCCTACGTTAAATCTGCCTATTGAGTGGCCCCGGTAACCTATTGGACATGGTATTGAACTTGTGGCCAACATTTTCGAGTCCTGGTGCCCCTGAAGGCTTGTTTTGTAGAAGGGATGATGTACGTTAAATCTACTGTAGCTTAAGTTCTCACGCTGGCGTGATAGTTTCAAGAGGGATTGCAGCTCAGGTGTCGTCCTTGTCATTGGACCGAGGTTCAAAATGAAGAACTCCTTCCCTAAATAGCTCATTTGTATCTCAGAATGAATATATTAGTAAGCAATCAATCAATCAATTCTGCTAAACGCAATATCTGATAACCACAGACGATATACCTTATAATTTTGAATCAAGTGTCGATGCCGTTGTCGTCACCCGAAATGACACAGATTTAGACCAAACGTGAGAATTTTCAGTCCCAAAAAATCTAAGGTGCGTCAGTTTTTCATTTAAAATGGACAGCCGGATTTCTAATACGGTATCAGTAATATTCTTACAAAAAGACTTTTAACTTGTAAACTTGTGCAAGGTCTGCATTGACTTTCCTTATATTGTGTTACATATATATATATATATATGTATAAGAGCACGAATTATGAAATGCACACATATATATAACAATATATCAAAATTAGTCATGTAATTTGTATGAAATTAAACACATAAACATCATATAACTGTGATAAATTAACCCTTACTAAATTAATTAATATCGAACACTTGCGAATGAATTTTAAATAAGTAACGATGTTTTCTGATACAGTGTGCGAAAGTAATAGAATAGATTATTTTTAATATTCGCGATCACGCACACACACACAAGGAACATATAAAATCTTTGAATTTTTTCTTTTTAAATATGGAATATATGGTACAGATTTCAAATAAATTTACGCTCTCTACGATGATTCCGTTATTTTTGATTTTTTCCTTAAAAATACCATTTTGCTCATTCGTCTAGATGCTTATTGCTAATTACTACTTCTATGAAAAGGGGTTTTATCATTCACCTCCACTTTAAAAGGGTTCTTACTACCTATCACCTACTAATAAATCTTATAATCCCTACGTATTTCAATAAATGAGGTTCAGTTTACTTTTTGAGTTATAAACAATTGTCTGAGATCCATCTTTAAAGAGTTGTCTGTAAACAACTCATTGAAGAGCGGAAAACGTTTGAGGAACAACTGGTTTGTTCCTTAATGACATCAAGGACCAATCGACGGTGATAAATTAGCTGAAAAGTAACATTACGAAAATTGCGTTGGCAGCATTAACGAATCGGCCGCTCACCCAACAGCTTTGCCTGCAAACGATTTTTCTCTGGTTGCTAATTATCATGGAATAAATAACGAGACCTTTCACCCACCGAAACAAAAAGTAGAACGTGACGAGTCCTCTCTCACGTTGTTCTGTGATCAAAATCGAATTGCAACACGAGGTTGGGTTTCGTTTTCATGTAGCCTTCGAGTAAAACTTGCAACAAAAAAGGTCATTCGCGCTCCCCGAGGGGGTTCTTCTCGAACGAGCAAACGATTTGTTAAAAAGAAAAATGAGATGGGAAAAATAAGCAGAGATAAATAAAAAACAAAAGAAATCTTTCCTTATTATGGTTGCCGATCGTGGAAACATTTGTTTAAGAATAGAAGAAATAGAAGAATGTCTAGGAATTTTGTAGAATTTCATATTCTATGCGCGAGATTATTGAATTAGTTATCGTTTGCTCAACAACCCAGTTGATGTAAACATTACTGAATGTTTTGTTTGTAACATTTTCTAATGTCTTGTTCGTCCGAATATTTTTGTTTATTTTTTTAGTATTTTTTAAAAGTTTTTTTTCCTTACTAGAGTAGTAATTATATGCATATTCGTTTTCTAATTTCATTTTTTTTTCTGAGTTTGGTATTATTATGTTATTGAAAACGATTTTTTATTGCAATTTCTAAAATGAATGATGTACCTTTTAGCAATGTAAAAATGTTTTTTTAATTTCGTTTTGGATGTTACAGTTTGGTTTATTTATACAGCGTAATTTAATCTGTTATGTTTAATGCATCTAATGCAGTCTCATTGAATAATGATACTTACACTTGAATAAAAGAATTATTTTGAGCTCATTCAATCCGAGAAACATAAATTATACTCGCCATTTTGCTGTTTTGTGAGTCTACAATAAGTCTTTAATCATTTACATAGTCTCCTTGTGCTTAGTATAGCTTTAGTTTTGAAAGTTTTAGATTGCTCATAAGAATTTTTTTAAAAAAATTATGATCAAAATAAAATTATCTTTTTTTTATAATTGCATTTTTTATAACCACTGCTGGTAATGAAAAAGAATAAAAATTTTGATTCGATGTTCCTATATAACAGTAACGAGCTTTTGTACATAAAATAATCAAAAACACGTATTAGAAACAAAAGCTTTTGTAAAAACGATTTCTTTTTATTCCTCTTACTGGATTGGCAATGAGAATTGAATGTTGTTCTATAAAAAGCTAATCATATTCATGATCCAGTAAAATTTATTTATTAACAAGAACGTTTCACTCAAACGTGGTACAATTTTAATTTCATGCAGTAACCTGTCGTACAGTAAACACCACTTTTAAAAACTAATAATGTAACTGTTTTGATACTTTTAATTTAATTTTGTTTCGAGAACTAATATTTCATTTGAATAAGCTACTAATAACTCATCTCCTTATAAATCATGTTTAAATAATCACAAAGCCTTGGAGCTGTCTTATAACTTCCACATCCGGCCATATAAGACTTTGGATGTTCAAACCATCAAACTCTCCGTAACTTAGTATACGACGATTTTTGTAAAATCGAATCTTCAAGCAACAAAATTTTAGATTGAAAGACTGTACCAAATATCTTTTACTTCAATTCCCTTTTTTGATGGACTCTCAATATTTTACGACTTTTTTTACACATTTTGGGGCCCCGTATTCTTAATACAGCTGATACGGTGGTAGCTACGCCCCTGCTATTTCCACATTCATCTCTCTCACTCGCATCTCTATCTTAGAACCAATGTGCATAATTCGCTTCCACTGTAAAGAGGGGACAGTTAAGACTCTTTTAAAGAATATTATACCCCATGTTAGTTCAAGAAGGACCTTCACGAGAGAGCCAATACAAATGCACCTTCTAAGCTATCTCGAAATTCGATTGAGAAATCAAAGCACCAACCAACATATTCTCCTGATCTCGCTCCAACTAACTCTTTCTTATTCCAAGAACTTCAATGACAATCAGGAAGACTTGATAACGCAAATGACGTCCTCCTCGAGAAGGAAATCTAGTTTTCCACATAATCTGCTGAGTTTTCTACTATAACAACTATCGAAATGAAGAAATAAATAACTATGGATGGTGATTACGTAAATAAGTCACACATAAGAATAGCAAATAAAAAAAAAATTTCTATCTTGATTATTTTTAGCAATAATTCAATCTTTGGATACTTTCTCGTATAGTTTCTGACATCAAATTTTTCTGGGTTAATGGTAAAAGATAAAACACATACACATTCTTACTATGTTAATTTAAATACTATATATTTGATTTTGAAATGTTTGTGCAAATCAATTTAAGCGAAAATTATTAGTTTATGAATAGGAATGATTTAAAAGCTAAGCTTTCTATAGACACTATTTTTATTTCTAGAGAAATTAATTATGGAATAAAGTTAAGCCACTTTGGTAAAAAAAAGTAATTCAAATGTCCCAGATTCCTGTTCCTTTTCAAGTTTGGCTTTATTTTGTCAACATCTAAGCATGTTTGTTTTCGAAGCTACGTGCATTGAATAAATCAACTATCCTTAAGTAGTATTACTTAAGGATAGTTGATTTATTCAATGCACTGTGACCTAAGCCAGAGATAGAAAACCTTTTTTTTACTCATAATCACAAAAATATTTGATGAAAAAAAATGAATTCTAAACACAGCGAATATATATAGCATTTACAACAAATTTCTTTTTTTAAAAAAAATCGATACAAATCGTGTTTACAAAAACTAAAGCTCCATTTTTCTTTATATATTATCTTTTTAGATCAGTGCTTCTCAAACTTTCAATATTTGCAACCCAATTTTCAATCATAATTTTCAAAGCGCCCCCTCCCTCTCCTACCATACAATAACAATCTATTGAATTCAATAATGATACACTTTCACGCTAAAGCTACAATATACGACTTTAAGGCTACACGGTACCCTTTTTCAAAACAATTTTTTGGAGACAGTTACAGAAAAAAAATAACTGATGTTTTATATTTAGATTATATTATTAAGCTGATTCTGTAAGCAAAAAGTCAGTTTGATCAGCCATTATCTTACAATTTTAAAAAATTAGGAATTTTTGAAGTTTTTTCAAACTTTTATAAAATACTCAATTTTTAAAATTTTTTAGTAATTTTAAGTTATTTATGATTCTTAGATTATTACGAACAATATTTAGTATGAATTTGAAAATCTATTCCCTTGTTGATTTTTAATAGTTATTTTTCTAGAAAAACCTGGAAAAAACACGAAAATTTTTAAAATATCAAATTTAGCATTTTTTAGAAAAATAACTAGAGTTTTCAGCCCTAAATCCATACTAAGTTTTATAGAACACACATTTGGGAGTATATACAAAAAATTTCATCGCTCTATCTTGAACAGGAAAAAGCCTTAGGGATTAGAAAACACATACCTTCAAAATTAAAAGTCTGAGAAAAACATATTTAAAGTTTGTAAAGTCATAAAACAAAAACTTATAATGCCCGTAGAACTCTAATTTTTAATATGTTATTTTCCAATGTATGTTCTACATTAAAACACTATTTTTATTAAATATGACTGAAAATTATATTTTTAATTAAAAATATATTTTTGCATAATATTGATAGCATTTGTTAAGACGTCAGTTTATTCAGCTTTATCTTAACCTAATATTTCACAACAGTTTTGGAACACGAAGCATTTATGTACAAAATAATAATGATACTAACTTAAGGTAAAAATAGTCAGGTTTGCTCATAAAAATTTTTTTTCAGTTTTAAATTGGGGCAGTTTAGGAAGTTTTAGCTCTTCTCGTACGACTTTAAAATACTAAAATATAGTACTACAATATGTTTAGTGTAATGTAGTACATCAAAGAAATATTCTGTTATATCTGCAGCATTTGAATTCAGAATACTTGTATTCGGAAGTCTAATTGCAGAATCAGCTGAGGACTGATTTTTAGATACATCATTTTCAGTAGTATTCCATTTCTTCGAAATATTGTTTCTCACAGAAACCCAGAACGGATTTGCCATGGCATTTTCTCTACAGGAAAAAATTAATGATAAAGCTTTTAAGGTATCCGACTACTTGCGACAACTTTTTTTTGAAAAAATGGAGATATGGGGATTTTTTGTGATTTTTAGATTTATTTGGTATATTTTAAGAAAAAAATCCTAAAATTAAAAAAAGAAAATTTTTTTATTAGTATGAAAATTGGGAAAAACTGGTGAAAATTTACAAAAGATTACATAAACGGGGCCCGCTCTGTAAAAATATTTTATGAACAAATCCTCAATTTTTCAATTTTGATATGTTGCTTTGTTATTCAAGTTTGAAATGATCTTCAGGATAAGAGATATTTTAATTTTTACAAAAAATAGAGCACTTTATCTTAGTTATTATACGAAATTGCTTAAAAAAACAGTAGTTATATTCACATAAGGGACTGTAAATTTTGTAATAATGCAGTGATTTAAAAATCTGAAGATCAAAACAATTCTACTATTATACAGAACATACACAAGAAATTTCAGTAAATTAATTTCAAAACTTTTTCAGCAATCCTTGTCTCCGTTTGAACATTTTCTGAAAAAACACATTTTGAGTAAAACACATTTTAAAGTTTGAAATACTTTTTTCTAAATATTAATACTTACATACAGGTTTAAAATTCTCCAGATTTATACGTGACACCTTCCTTTTTCTCAGATAATGCACAGTTCCTTTTTTTAAGTCCTCTGAGTTTTTTTCTCTTGTTTTTTGTAGTTGGCAATGAATGTCTCTCCGAGTCGACAATTCTTTCGTCATCAACCTCTGAAAATCCCTTCAGAATGAAATAACCCATTGGGATGTGTAAATATTCCAACACGGAAAGAATCCCTTTAGATCCATCATTGAACTGTAATACAGCCAAGAATGCACCAAATTGTAATGTCAGAAGTTCAACAAAAGTTTCTTTTGGGATTATGCTCCACAAAACACCATTAAAACTTTCATTGGCATTTGGGTCTTTCCGTGTAAACATTTTTCAAGAAGTGATTGGTCACATAAATCCATATAGGTGGTTTTCACTGTGTTCAATACAGCATTTGGTAAGCCAGCTGTTCTATGTTTATACAGTTTTCCTTCTTGCTTGGCCTTTTGGTATTTACACCATGTATCGGATCCAGAAGGGCATTGTCCATGCATGGGTTTTTTGTTGGTGGAGCAACAATGAAAAATGCAGCAATGACTGCAGTCTGCATGTCAGACAAATTGCCGACATTACTCCGAATTGCAATTCCAAAATAATTTTGAAGTGTGTCGATGAATTTGTCGGTCAATTTACCTTTTCCGCCTAAGCCTTTTGTAGATTTTTTCAGCTTTCGTAAACGAGAGCCAACTCTCTTCTGCACATGTCCTATGCACTCATATTTAACTACGCTATCATAACCATAAATGTCTTTCACATTATTGAACGCCTTTGAATCCCCATCCCCGTAATAAGACGTATATCGAAGACTGCGGTTTGCTTCAGACCTTTCAAAAATCCTATAAGCACCGACAGTTTCCATATTAGACGCTGATCCTTTGTGATTTTTACAAAAATGTGACACTACGCATTTTTTGGAGAATCCCGATGTTTTTTCGGTTTTCGTACACACTCGGCAATATTGACTGAGCACTTAAATGTCTAATATTTTTCCAGAGTCCACAGAAAGTGTCGAAACACATCCATTCAATGAAGAGTAGCCACGTTTTTGCCATGTACCATCTACACTAACGCCACACTCATTTGAACATTCTGCAATGGATTTTGCTGACTCCAACATAGAATTGTTTGCAGCTTGTGACGCAGCATGCAGCAACTTAATTTCATGTTGTCTGTATGTACATTTTGACGGATAAGGAATATTCAGCATACTGAACAGTTTCTTTCCAGCTGAAAATCCTTTGCCAATAATTCTCATTCCAAAGACAAAAAGAAGGTGTATAATATTTAAATTATTCACACACACCTTTGATGTGGAAGTGAATCCTTTTGTGAATGAACAGTTCTTACACTTGAGACATAAATTTGACTGCAAACCAAGTCTTGAGTCTTCAATCAAGTACAGTTCTTGATTGTAACAAACAGGACAAGAAAGAATAGAGAATATTGACATCAGTATTTCGATGTCGAAAATCCTATTACCAGAAAGAGTTTCGGAATCAACATTAAATAAAGTGTCACTTAATCCTCTTCCCAATTTTTCAGAACTAATACTTCCTTCACTAACTTTTTTTTGAGCAGTGCGGAAATTCCCATGAAACTTTCACTTCTTCTGACGTCTCTTTCGTTCATGTCCCATGGCAGAAACTTAAAGAATATTAAATAAGTAATTTTATAAAATACGAAAATCAAAATGAACTTATTTCAGTAAAAACTAGAATGAAAAAAAGTTAGCAGTAATATCAAACGTTAAGAAGTAAATAAACACATATCCTGAAATTGCCAGATGTGAAAACTTATTTTATAAAGAAAAAAATAAGTGAGGCTTTTTAATAGCGTTTAAACAAAATATTAAAATATACTTTAGTTCAAAATATATTTTTCAAAAAGTGGAAAGAAACCGAAAAAACCTTCAGTTTTGGTTTCAGAATGCCACTTCCGGTCGGCAGTTACCAACCGGAAGTGTCATCTGCTTTTACTAAAACAGTTGTAACTTTTGTTCTAGTGAACGAAAAATAAAAAACTTGGTAATTTTATAAAGCTAATAAGTTGGTCTACAAAATAGAATCATAAAGAAATTGCAATTCTTGACCAAATCCCCGATTTTAGGGTAGTCGGATACCTTAAGTTATATAAACTATTTTTAAAGCAAAAATTGGTCATGAAATTAATCTTTATTAATTAATTATGAGAACTCAGAAAACTCAAAACATAATCAAGCAGAAATGATTTTAGTAATGAAAATTGGAATTAATAACCATTTCAAACTAAAAGCTCAAAAATATTTATAATGAATTCAACTTAAGTGTGAAAAAATGCTTTAAAAGGAAACCGAAACCAAAACCATAGCTCATAAAACTTCAAATATCTTAAAAACTAATTTGCTAACAGATCTGAAATTTCGTGGCAAGCATCTCAATGATATGGGCCACCAAAACATGCAAAAAAAATTCTTCGGTAACAATGAAATTTTTAGGGTACTGTGCAGCCTTAATTATAAACCGTACAAATTATCAAGATAAGTACTAAGTTTATATAATAGCTATAAGCACCTTTATACAGGGTGGGCCAAATAAGACCTACCAATGTTAAACCAAAATAACTTTATTATTTGATATAATTTTTTTTTCTTTTTGTAGGTTATATATAATTAAATTCTTGGAAATTCATTATGGAACAAAACAACCCGTTAAAATGATCGGATTTTTCTATTCTTGTCAACGATCCATTGTTGTGACGCAGTGGAAAAATGTTATTGCAAGATCAGCTTCATGACGAGGAGTTGGGTCGGTCGATTTGAGGAACTGGGTTCAGCGGTCCTGGAAGAGGTGCCCATCGAAATATTCGCACATAAGACAGTGTTGAAACTGTGCGGCGGAGTGTTGCAGATGATCCATTTGTCTCAACTCACCGTCGTTCCAGCCATTTAGGTATTTTCAGAACGACATTGCGTAGAATTTTAAAGTTACAACTTAAGATGTACCCATACAAAATTCAAATTGTGCAAACACTGCTACCGCAAGACCACCTGCTGCGCGAAGTTTTTGGCGAACGCCTGATTTCAAAAAATTCAGATTTCCCTTGGCCACCTCGTTCGCCAGATTTAACTGTGCCCGACTTTTTTATGGCTATATTTAAAAGACAAAGCATAAATTAATAAACCAGAGACTATTAGAAAGCTGAAGCAGAATATTCGAGACGAAATACTGAGCCTTCAACCAGAAACATTACGCGGTGTAATGGAAAACGCGTTAAAAGAGCCAATGTCTGTATCGAGAAAAGTGATGGATATTAGTCTGATGTCATATATATATATATATATATATATATATATATATATATATATATATATATATATATATATATATATATATATATATATATATATATATGTAGAATTTTCCGTTTGAAAACCATTTTGTAAAAAGTTGAGTCATATCCTTTTCAGAGGACTATTAATGTCAATTTTGTTTATTACCGCATTCCGAAGCAGCACTGTCTGGGGAGCTTTCGGAGCGCCGGCTTGAATAATTTTTCGGCAGAGGCCTACTAATCCCCGCCGGTTCAACACGTCACGTTTTTTGCGCATTTCGCGCCCAGCGCGATTTCAGTCCAAGCATGAGAAAGGTAATTAATTTTTCCCCGTCTTCTAAAGGTATAACTCAACTTTCAATTAATCTAATTTCTGCATGTCTCTTTCCCTTTGTAAATATTCCCCTTTAACTTGAAATAAATCCTTTTTATGTACTTAAATGAAGTATCTGCGTTTAAATGACTTTGATTCCATTAATTCATCACTAACCCTTTAATACTTACCCCTAGACAACCACCTCGCCAAATTAAAATCCCGACTTCTGAAGAGTCTGATTTTTATTCGAAGATTTTAGTCGGACTCCCACAGAAATAATGGGGGATCGCCCTGAATTTGATTTCAAAAATCTTTTCCTAATAATTAGTTTGATGAACTCCTAGCCTTCTCTTAAAAAAAAACAATTTTTGGCTGCACGCCTAAATTACAAACGGACTGAATCGAAAATACACGGATTGCCTCTCATAACAAGTTCTACTCAAGATTGACGTCCATAAGGAAGAGAGTCGACGCCTTCACCAAACACATCCCGTAGCCACGTTATTTCTGCAGTTACAAGATTATCAGTGAATACGTCGTCGAGGGAATCAGGTTCTGTGTTTTTTTCCCTTGTCCTTTAGAAGAGAAAAAAGGGGAAATCTTCAGAAAAGAATTGTTTTTCAGAGTCCTGGTCATGTTGTTTATGATATTTTTTTTTTTTAAAGTATGATATGTGTTTTTGGAAAATACCATTTTTTCTATTTGTGTAAAAATCTTTTAAAACATTAAGGAAGTCGAACGTAATATTCAAGTTTTTTTATTTGTATCTAATTTAATAACGAATTGAGTTTAACATTTCTTTCTCCCGCAGCTGTTTGGTAATTAATTATTGTTATGAGTATTCGAGAAATATATTTTGAAAGAATTATGCTATATTTTTTAGAATTGATGAAAGATTATTCTACATGATCTTATTTTTAATGGTGTATTTTATCATTCAATATATAAGTATTTTGAGTTCATTTTGACAGAATTATTAAGCTTTATATTGAAACGTGTGTTTATTCTTAGAATTTGCTGATGAAATCCTAAATGATTATATTTTTATTGATGTAATTAAAATATATATATGAGCTTTTTCTTAAAGTGACTAACTTCTAAATGACGTGAATCGAAACTCGAAAAAAAATTGTTTGCTTTTTTCAATAAAGAACTTTAAATTACTAAATTCTTTTTCATATCGCAATAAATTTAATCACAGTTTTAAAACAAGATTTATATTAATTTATTTTTTCTTTCAAATTCTTTTTGCATTTATTATAATGAAATGAGATAACTGATATGTTAAAGGGTTTAAAAAAAGTTTTGTTTCTTAGTTGAAATTAATAATTTGACTATATATATATATATATATATATTTCAATTAAGCATTGCGCATTTTAGCTCGCACTGTTGTCTTTACACGTTACTGGTTTAAAACATTTCTAAATGAATAAAATTTGAATGTTTCAATGTATATTTAGTGTATTTTGATGCAATATCATTTTAACTTGAGAATTTTTGTAAATGAAAACGAGATTTGCCTATAGCAACATCATTTTTTTTTGTTTGAACGCGTGACAATTTTGTTTATTCCTTTGGTTACTATCTAAAATTAAAGTTAAGTTTTAAAATGGCTTATCTTGGCAAAGGTCGACGCGAAGGTTTATTTGTCTTAGCCACGGAATTAAATTTAAAATTCGATAAATCTATGACCATCACCACACTTAAAGATCTAATTATTGGTAAAGGATTATTACAAGAGTTATCCGTGTTTAACATTAGTAGGTCTTATTTGGCCCGCACCCTGTTTAAGTACTCATAATATTACACATGACAATACCGTGGAGTCACCGATAATTATTAAACTTGTTCTTAACTTACTATTTTTAGACTACTTATCAAATTCATTTATAAGTGTATGTGGGAGACAACAAGGGGTCCAATACGTTTCTCTTTCTTATGGTTTATTTAACATTAAACAAAAATTAATTAAAAAGGTAGATAAGTTTGACAATGATATGCAGAAGGTAACGCCTGCTCGCGCACCTCTCGCGTTCTCTCTTCTCTCTAATTCTGCTCTAATGTCCAAGAGTTTTTGTTTCAGTTTCAATTCACTGAGCCTGCGCGCGAAGACTGCTTGCTTTTGGCTGCATGCCATAACGGCCATTCTGACTGTACGCTGTCCGCAGCGGTACGTCTTCCTTTTTTCCTTTCCATGGATACCAGAGGAGAATCTGAAACATACAAAAAAGACGGAACAGACAAGGACTATACGACAAATACACAAAGATTTAACATATCATAATTCTGCTGAACTAGACAGTTTCTCCATCATGTGAAGGCATCTCTTCGACATCCGGAAGGTTCCACAGGAAAACATTGTTTCACAGGCATAAGAACGTCTTTTTTAACAAGTTGATCTTTGGTTGAACGCATCGATATTTTCCTCTGTAGAGTTCTGGACGTCTGTTCAAAACGATTTCTCTTTTTCCTTCGTTTCCACTGCCAGGGCTGAAAGATCCTTCGGAGCAACACAAACCGTCTATAATTACGTTCCATAGGTGAAGGGGTAGGTGAGCGGGAGATGAATTCCACGGAACTCGTTTTCATGGCACCATTGGCTTTCTTACACAATACTATATCAGAACATTTTTCTCTTACAATACTCAATTTTAACTTAGTACTCTTAATTTTATTACATTTATAATCCTTAATTAGAGAACTCAAATCATTTCTAGTATTAAAGTTTTTAAGATGTGTCAAATCATAACTAGAGTTTTCTATCACACTTGAAACAGGAACATTTGAAAAAGAAACAACACTAGAATAAGCATAAGCATGAGCACCTAAAGAGGATTCACCTTCATTCAATAAAACATCGCTCTTTGCGTGGCCTAGTTTTTTTATTTCAGAATATACACTGGGATGTATAATAAATTCTTCGGTCAAGGTCGGTGATATCGCCGTTCTCACACTTAAGCTAGGAGAGTGTTGATTAAGAGAAATATTTATGGGTTTAACTTCTACCATACGCTGTTCGCCAAAACATGAACTTAATGTTATGATCTCTTCGGAAGGTGTTTGCACTCTAATTAGTGAGTAATTTAAAACTGGGATCTGGCAACCTGAATCGATCAAGGCTGTTACAGGCTGATTTTCTACAAAAATGTTTACATATTGAAGATTTTCGAATTCATCGCTATTTTGTTTTTCGCTCTCGATTTTCAAAGTATTCACGTTTATTCTATTATGGATGTGGTCATTAGATTCTTTAAGCTTAAAACGCTTCTCACAGTCTCTTGCGCAATGAGATGAATCACCGCATATAAAGCAATTTTTATTTTCTCTTTCAAGATATTGGGGATAGTTCTCTTTAACCTTTGGTTTTGTGATCTATTTTTAAAGGGGTCTTGGGTATATCCATAAGTAATAGGAGTTTCTTTATGTGATCCGCTTCTAGATGAAATATAAATATCACACTCTTTAGCTAAATCAATAGGCCTGAACCAATCTTCTTTTTCTCGAATGCCAATATGAGTTGCGGTTTCCTTATTTAAAGTTTTGAACTGTTTCTCTTCGACTTTAGCTGCAGGATTTAAACTTAATGCTTTATTTTTAACCCTTTGAAGTTCGACTTCTTTTTCTAACTGTGCTAACTGTAGTTTCGCGAGCTCAATTTTCTGTTATCCTAAAGTTACCTCTCTTTCGTTTCGCGATACCCTCTCATCTATACAGTTTTGAATTAAAGTTTTAACGAAATCTGGATCACTTTCAAATGTACTACTGTTCTCAATTTTAGTCTTTAGTTTAACTATGGTGTCAGTACTCTCCACAGTACCGTCTAGATTCTCAACAACTCTTATGAGATCCTCTTTAAGAGCGTTTTTATACATTTTAGAAAAATATGAAAAGATCCTACCTTTTTTTTTCTGGCTCCCTTGTTGCTCGCACGTACGATGTATCCAATGAAGAAAAATTTCGATTCCACTGATTTCACCTCTTCGCAGGCTATATCTTGAAATTGTAGTTCCGGCCTCTACACAGGCGGATTATTCACACTGAGTTAGTTCCAACCTCTACACAGGCGGGATATTTGTCGATGGTTCGTTGAAAAATACACCTCTACACAGGTTATTTTGTTATTTGTTCCGACCTCTACACAGGCGGAATGAAGTTGAAAAATTCAACCTCTACACAGGTTGAACGAAGTTTCCAAAAAATGGCGGCGCGTCTCCTCCACGGACGGCTTTTTTTTTCACGTTCCAAATTTTGATCAAAATCGAAATCTTTTTTCAATCCCGGCCTCTACACAGGCGGAATTTTCATGCTGAGTTCAAACCTCTACACAGGTTGAATATTTATGCTGAGTTCAAACCTCTACACAGGTTGAACGAAGTTTTCGAAAAATGGCGGAGCGTCTCCTCACGGACGCTGTTGTTCATTGTCCAGACTTTGGTTCAAAATCGAAATTTTATCGATCCCGGCCGAGCCCCCATAATTTGTGGGAGACAACAAGGGGTCCAATACGTTTCTCTTTCTTATGGTTTATTTAACATTAAACAAAAATTAATTAAAAAGGTAGATAAGTTTGACAATGATATGCAGAAGGTAACGCCTGCTCGCGCACCTCTCGCGTTCTCTCTTCTCTCTAATTCTGCTCTAATGTCCAAGAGTTTTTGTTTCAGTTTCAATTCACTGAGCCTGCGCGCGAAGACTGCTTGCTTTTGGCTGCATGCCATATGTATTATATCAGTGTATTTTATTTTTTATTATGTCAGAATGTATTTTATGTTGCTTCCTTTCAGTAAATTAGAAAATTTTTTAAAACAATCTTTTATTTTAGACTTTTATACATATTCTTGCCCCTCACTCCCCCCAGTTTCAGAAACGCTACTATATAAATATATATTCCCTATAAATTTTAAGAAATTGGTTTTATATTAATTGTAAAATAAATGCAAGAGAGATCAAGCTGAAATATTACAATTAATTCATTCAGTGGTATTGTTTAAATTTAATACAATTTTTGCTAGATTCATTTCCTATTACCTTTTCCCCTCATCTAATTGAGCGGCAGCAGTTTCAACTCCGCCATTAAACCTTTACCGAATTCTCTAAACTGTTGGCAGTTCGCTCGAGTCGTCTAGTTGGCGAACTTCAACTAGCCAAGAAATTGACATTGACGGCCAAGGTGCGCGCCAAACCTTTGCGTTGGGCCGTACGAGCGACCTCTGGCAGCGTGACTTGAAATGTTCCGTGTTGACGGCGGAACGAACACCCGAAGTTGACGATGGGATTATGTTTAAACTGAATATCTCTCATGGAGAATTTGTTGTGCCTGGAAATTTTATCTCCGGAGATTTAAATTAAGTTAATCAAGAAATGGAATCGGGAGTCACGTAGTACTGAATGAATATAACTTATGATTTTATTTCTATGACTTTAATTTACATGAAAATTAACAGAAAAACGATTGGAATAATTTTTTTTCATCATGTGTGTTAGGGATAAAAAAAATACAAATGCTAAATTTTTAAACTCTTAAACTTCTTTCCTTTTCTTTTTTTTAATTAAAAATTAAGTTTTGATGCCAAGATAATTTAAAATTATAACACGGAATTAAAAAAATTCTAAAATATAATAAAGTTTCTAAATTGTATTAACATGTTAAAATCAGTGCTAGAATTCTGTGGGTAAGCACTGATTCAGCATTAATCATTCTTTTTCTTTTATTTTGGTGATAGAGAATATTATTGTGTTCTAAGCAAAATGGATAAATTTTAGTAATAAAAAGTTATTCTTTAATAAGTTGCTGAATTTGCTCATGAAAGCAAGCTGCAACAAAAATTGTAATCCATGACCTGTTGAGATTCAAATGTTAACTTAAACTAGTTCAACTTATTAAAATTCTTCGAATTCACGATAAACAAGTATCTATGACAGAAAAATATTTTGTTGTTGCCACATGTTATGTTGTTTTTATTTATTTTGAATACGCTACTGGCCATTATAATTGTAGCACCCTGATGGAAGGAAGATGCAAATGTCAAATTCGCATAGAAAGGGAGGCTTTGATATGCGAATGTCCAGTGAACAACGCGGGAGGGTAAAACGCCGTCTCAAACTCTGTATAAAAGAACATTTACTCAGTGGACTTCTCATTCGGAAATCGTACTTGAATGTTTGTGACAAAATTGTGTTACGTCCCGTGTAAGAAAAACAAACAGCTCATAGCATTTGTCGGAATTCGATAGCGAAAGGACCATTGTCTACTTAGAGTGAGGCTTATTGTTTCACAATAATGCTACTGGCATTGGTCGGAATCTCTTTCTCTCTCTCACACGACTGTTACGCGAACAAGGAATCGGAAGCTGCGGTAGCCCAGTGGTCAAGGTGATTATGGTAGGCATGCCATGAGTTCAAGCCCAGTACCACTAAAGAACACAGTGTAGGGCAGCGATGCACGTTCAGTTTGTCGTGAGCTCAAACGTCCTTCCGTTGGTGTGGTGTGGTAGTTAGAGAAGAGGTCCGTCGCCAAAAGCCCTCTTGTAGCTGAACAGTGCGACGTTAATATTCACTGACGCAAATAAGTTCTGGGCAGTCGTCCTACAGAATGCTATGCAGGATCTCCCGACGCTCGAGGAACACATATGTTATCAGGTTGGCCTTGCAGAGTAGTACAGTTAGTAAGTAGGTCGTACGCTAACCATTAAGTTTATCACTGTTCTTTCGATAATTATGTGGTTACCATATACTATTAAATTATAAGTAGAATAGTAAAGTGTTTGATAGTAAAGCAATCTAATTTTACACGGTCATCATCACGGTCCTTGAATCAGGAAGTGGGCTCGTTTGTAGCATCCGCATAGACAGTACAACAAAGTCTGAACCCTCTGCACATCAACAATTATTGAGGTTTCCCTTGAAACACACGCGGGGGCAGTAGTGCACCTAATACAAAATTGGGTATGGGAATGGCACCGCCACGTTGTCCCTTCAGACGAGTAGTGGTTCTGCGTCTAGCACCATGTCGGTGGCATCCATGTCTGGAGGGACAGAGGAAAACGAAGGTGGCTTGATTGCCTTCAGTATCGTCACACGCACCCTGCATCTGGTGTGACGACATGTGCTGCTTTTGGGTACACGACACGAACATCTCTAGTTCGCGTCTTTTGTAATCTTAACAGCTAGCTTTAGACTTACCCAGATGTAATGGCCGGCGGCTGCGGCCTATCTTCGAGGCTTCGTAGGCATCTTATTTCAGCAAAATAGTGCTGCTCGTTGTGTTCTTGACTACTTTCGACACAGAGGGTGTTCGACTGTTGCCCTAGTCAGCACATTCTACAGATTTCTCCCCCACTGAAAACATCTGGTCATGGGGGTACTGGCCACCATTGCCTTCCAGACATCACAATGGATGAAGTGTAGCAAATACTCGGAAGCAGCATCGAATGATTTCCAATATCTATCATTCGAACCCATTTTGACTCGAATCTTAATCAGGTTTCAGTCGTTTCAGCTTCCAGCTATGTGTACTAATTTTGGACTTGTATGCCCCAAAATTGTCAATGCTTTCTTCTTACTTTGCTGTATACGTACAATTAATAAAGTTTTGTTAATTTCCTTCCTCCTTGGTGTTGCAATTTTGATGGCCGGCAATATAATTATTCAAATTAGAATCGAATTGTTTCTCTGGTTTAAGTTGTAAGAAATAAAAATAATGTTTCAGGAAATATATACCTATTTAGTTAAATCTGAATCTTAATTAGGAAATAAAATAAAACAGCATAAAAATTCAATATTTTTAACTATGCAGCTTGTGACGGGGCTTTTATCGAGATTTCAATTAACTGTCCTCTTGAGATTTCTTTGGGGCCAGAATGGCAACTCTTTCCAACCAACTCAAGAGGAAAACGTGTTTATGTAAATAAGTAATCATATATATACACACACACACACATATATATATATATATATATATATATATTGGAAGTTTAGCATTCGCGAGGTGAAGCCGCTAAGTGAAGGCGCTGAGTAGAGAAGTAGTCACAAAGTGTTATATGAGATAAAGTCTAGAAGAAGAATCTTAATTATTGGGAAATAGCCTAGCCGTGCCGGTGCAGACGAATCGAAAGTGGGTCTGAGACCAACGCAGCATAGCCTAAGCAAGAGCCAGCCAGATTAAAGCTGGAACGGAAGATTTAAGGACCGTAGCTGTTTACCTAGGATATAACGGTAAGCTTGATTAATTAAACTTTAAGTATAAGGCGTTTACTATTGAGATTGGCTTTAATCTATAAAGAGAGATTCAGTGGTTAATTGCACTCTTTATTAATAATACGTGTTGCGTCTTCTCATACTTGATCCTCCTCCTCTTAGATTAATGTTGTGTTGTACTAAGTTTAAACTAAGATCTTAATAAGCAGATTTTAGTATGTCTGAATTTAGTAGTTCTTCGTTCCTTCCCACAGACATAGGTCACGTGAAAAAGGGAGACCGGCTGTCCCCAGGGGTCGGGACACTACAAGCTGTATTTTTAGTTTTTGAATGACACGTGTATTCCTTGAATTTATCAAAATATTGTTATAATTTAATAACATGGTAAGATGTTAAATAAGGTCAATTGATTGTTTGTTTATTAACGTCACACTTCAAAGCAACAAGAGGGCATAGTGATGAATAAGGTGATAATGCAATTATTATGATAGGGCATAACAATTGCAACGTTTTGATGCAATTTTTAAACATTAAAACGTTTGTGAGCAACTTACACCCGAAGTTTATGTCTCACCGTCTTGCCTACCCAAGCGTGTGGTAGGAATGAAAGCAGAACCAGAGATTTCCATAATCACAATTATTTATTTAGTCAAACACACTAACCAACTACAATCTATTCTCTAAGGGAATGTCAAAGGAGTAGCACGGAGAAAGCAACGATTATTAAGCAAATATACACATTTAACTTATTTAACTCAACCTAGTCTCTCTATCGCTGTTTACTAATCTCAGATCTACTAATACAACACAGTGGCAAACACCACTCTTAATCTTCACATGCGAAAGTAAACCTTACTCAATTTCACTTGCGTAGCTACTTCCTACCTCCTTCTCTAGAATTACCAAACTCTGACTTTATATAGTGGAACTAATCTGATTATCACGGTTCCTTCTTGAGAGGGATCGCTGTGAATTAAACGCGAAGGCTAGTCCAAAGATTCCCCAAGAGGATTAATGAGAGGACGCGTATAGATTCGTCACACGTTGAACAAAATATCATTTGTTCTTGTTGGAAGGATTATTGTGTACAAAAGATTTTGAAATAATTTGAGTCAACAATGGCCTTCTTTCCGGTCTTCATTATCTGGGGTCATTAAATTATTTAAAACTAGCTGAAGTTCGCGTCCTCGCACTGGTTAATTTTTAAAAATAAAAAATATTATTTTTTGATATAATAGTTGAATTGTAAGGATAAAATCCGGTACAAAACAATGCATAGAAAAATGTAAACTAATTTTTTAATGATATCACTCTTATTATTTATCTATAACGCCCCTTAAGTCCTCATAACACCACTTGAGGTCTATTTTCGCCAACTCCCTTTTGTAACATATCTCTACTCCACGAAAGGAACGCGCCTGTTAAATTTCAAGTCTGTAAATGTAATAGTTCAAAAACGAGAATATTTATCTGCAACCCCCCCTTGGAGCTCGATTCAGATAAAAACGGGAATCTTTATGACTATAGGATAGAGGGCTACCACACACCGTATAACTCCCACGATCGTACCACGACTCGTTTCTGAGATTTAGCGACATGCACATTGAACACTTTCTTTTATAATACATACATTCTATAACAAAAAAACGACCAAAAAGGAGTTGTTCGATAAAGACAAAAATTGGTGGGTAGAAAGATTATGTACGGAAAAAAAAATAATTAAAATTTCAGAAAAATTAAGTGATTTATTTCAGAGTTACATAGTTACAAAGTAACGAGCTCAATAAGGTGTTGATCCATATCTAGCCTGGATGCAAGCTGCCACACGACGTGGCATAGAGAGATAAAGCACCCTGATTATCTCCTGCGGTACTTGTTGCCAAATTTGCTCCAATCAATGGGCAAGTTCATCAACATTCCCTCATAGATGCAGTCGTCTTCCCATCATATGCCAAACATGCTCTATTGAAGAGAAGATCTGGCTGGTAAGAGAAGTGTTTGACAAGATGTAAGACAGTTCATAGTATCTTCAGAAAAATAAGGCTAAGGTACTGCAAAATGAACGGTAGCAAAACATTTCTCAGAATATCGTCGACACACCGTTGGGCTGTAAGTGTGCCTCTAATGATGTCCAAAGGCTGTCAAAATAAATGACACCTCAGACCATAATTCCGGGTAGAAGGCCTGTGTGGCATGCAATAGTGAAAACAGGATCGGCACGCTGCTCTCCAGACACGTATTCGATGACACAGTTGGAAGTCATCTCTAAACACTCTCCCCTCAGCATGATTTCAACCTGATCGAGCCACCGTAATCTGGCTCGACAGTGTGCAGTCGTAAGTGTCAGGTGGCACGAGCGCAAATTACCCTCTATCAGAGATCTGTGAATGGACACTCGTATGCGGGTCTGATGGCGAGGTGCTGTGTCTGGCAATCCATCTGTCCTCTCGACCACTCCCACCAAGACGCTGAAATCCATTACTGTCCACCCATTCTTCTAATGGCCGAATCGCTTCGACCCATATCATGAGCGCCGATTTGATAAACTTGCCTATTTCCATCCAATGATACGACCTCTCTCAGACAGTTACTCGTAATGAGCTCGAATCCTGCGCCAATAATTTTTTTAAATGTTGGAAGGTATCCTAAATCGCAATAGAACAGAAATTTTGACATTCATATTGAAAATCGCTTCTTATAGACACCTGCTGAGTGCTCAGTTCAGATGCGTTGTACCTCCCGTTATTCATTTTCGTTGGACACCAAATTTTAATCATTTGTATGTTTGGTACAAATGTCTTTGCATACGAAATTTTATTACAATCGGGCAACTTCTTTTTGGTGCGTCGTTTTTCTTGATATAGAGTCTATTTACAATATTTTTTTATTAAAATTGCTACCATTCCGGAAACTAAAATACGAATAATTTGAAACTAAAACCTATGTTTCAACGTACAATATCGTAATATGGCATAAAGAGAAATACGCTATACAAATATTCTATACACATGAAGACCTGCATTTATATTTTTCTTCTTTTTTATTAAAAAAAGTGAAAATGATTTAGCCCACCAGGAAACTTCATTTGTATTGAAGAAATACGTATAGTTAATTGAATTTGTAAACATTGTTAAAAGTTAGGGGTTTTGTTATGTGATAAAATGTTTGTCAAAAAAGCTTGTATTGTGGACAAAGAAGTAAGAAATTTAATGAAACCGAGAGAGACGTAATCTCTCTCTCTCGAAAACAAATTGCTTCGATAATGTTGGAAATACATAATAATACAAAAATAAGCAAATTCAAGTTTTTTGAGCAAACTATTTTTAAATTTTTACCATTTTAGGCTTTGTGTATTCACAAAAACATTGTAATGTCAGACGTCTTGGAATGGTCTGACTATTTTAAAAGCAGTAGTGCTAAATAAATACCTTGACTTTAATTACTTATAAGTAACTTCAATAATTTAACTTTCATAATGATGGAAATGGGTTGCACGCGTATTTTACTTTATATTAACCCTCTAACTGGATACCTTCCTCCTGAAAAGTTATTCCGAAAACGTTTTACTCTTATATTGCTATTCCCTTCAAAAATGCAACAGACTTCAATTCTTTCCCCCTTTTAAAACTTGGGAGGTCGAAAGGGGACAACTTTATGACTTGGTTCGGCGTCTTTAATCAGTAAGAACCAGGATAGCAATCGTTTACAGCTAGCTGTTGTTGCCTTGGGCAATCTTGTATGAAAACCGTAGTTCCACTCTGTCGTTTTCCCCATAGATTCAGTCACAGTAAAATTAAATTAAAATGCAGGGTAAAAAAAACATGAAATAAATGGCGTGTTAAAAGTTGAAAAATAGTTATATTTTCTTCAAACAAAATTTATTTTTCTGTCATTTTTTAAAAATTTAAAAAAAAAATATTTTGGTATTGCGATTTGAACTAGAAAAAAGTATCCTGTATTCATTTTTGAATATGAGAGTAAGAAAACGCGCCTTTCCTGTTTTTAAAAAAAGTTATGAGGTAAAAAGAGTAAAGGCCCTATCTTTTTTTTAAAACAACAAGACAATTAATGGTGCATATATTTATATTATAAAACAGATCTTTCTCTATTCAATTATATTTTTAATTTAGAATAACATAAAAATGATTTCAATACTTTTAATTTATTTAAATTTAAATCATATAAATGATATTTTTATGTTAACTGAATATTTTTCGGAAAAAATCTAAATTTTCATTCCTAGTGCTCTCCTTTTCAAACTCCTTGTATTAAATAAAAATATCTTTTCTACATCGGCATTTGTGATGGACATAACACACATTCAGTCAATAATTTTTAATTTTAATGGGGGATATACTTCTTCAAATGCGCATGACAGTACTTCTAACCATTTTCCACTCAAATTAAATTTCTTATCTTTCTGTTTCTTTTATTACAAGGAAAAATGTCACACATCGATAACTACATTTTCACACAATTCAGTCATTACAAATTCTATTGTGAGAAAAGTTCTCCCTAATTAATCTTGTCTTTCAAAACAGTACACTTAAAACAATTTTGTTCAGTGAAGTTAACCGACAGTTCTACAATGTATTCATACAAAAATTTTAAAAACAAATTTAACACTTGGAAATGTATCCTGTATTAAATTTTTCAGTATACACAAATATTTCCTGCTGTAGGGAAGATATAGTATGAGAGAGATGTGGTGTGCGGTTGTGAAAGAATGTTTTCGTACGTGTAGACTATTTTTGAAAATTTAAATATCACTGAAGCTGATCATATAACTGCAAATGAGCCTTATTTTAATGTGTGCTGGTATCAAAGTAAAACACTTTACAATATTAAACAGCCTATGGGTTTATACTCAATATCAAACTATTCGCAAAATGGCTTACAACTTCTATTCAAATTGTAAAGAAACTGAAATATAAATATATCTTACTGCAGTCAAAAAATATTCATAATATGTAAGTATCCTGTTTCTCCACTTATTTCTGTACATTTTAAAAACTGTAGCTGAATGCCATTTTTTATATTTATAAACGAGGCATAACAGCTCACACAGTCGTAAAAATGTCCTTATCATTTTTAAATATACTACTATAAAACGTACATGGATTGTAAGATCAATTGTAAAATCCTAAAAGCTTTTAGAGGAGCTAAAAACATGTAATTTTGGATTGATCAAATTTTTAATATAATACACAAATATACATGTTATTAAGCAAATACATTTGAAAAATCAAACTTCCTTCTGAAATAAACGTAATTGAAAGAAAAATGTTTAATTGCAAATGAGTGGAAATACATGTTTATCTAAGGGGTATCCCCAAAGTGAGGTAATCCTCAAACTTAAGACTCAAACTCAGTGGCACAACAATCCATGAGGGCCAGGAACTACTGTGCCCATCATAATACATGTGACCATTGGACGCTGAGGTGCATGAACAGATGTCCCGATTTGGTGGTCTGTCTGAACAGAGACCTTCAGTGATTAAGACCCGAAGCAAGCTTGGTACTCATTTATCGACCCAATGTAGCGGCGATGAAAGGCAGAGTCGACCTTGCCCAGCCCGTTAAGAGAACCCCAGACCTGTGGTGTGGAAGCACGATACACTACCACTCGATCTTATTCGGTGAAAAATAAAATTTAATGTTAGAATCTTATATAAATCCCTAATGAATGAAGGAGTCCAAACTTTTTTTTTTTCATGTAAACTGTTTAGACGGAAATGGTTAATTATGAACATTTCACAAGTTGCATAAATTAAAATTAACCGTTATAGTTAACATAAATTTTTAAGGGTACAAAAGGTGTATTTCGGCTGCACGAATTAATTTTAAAAGGAAACGTACGTACAAATCTATCTAAAGTAGGGTTGGTTACCTTAGATATTGTCAAAGACAACAATGTATTGGAAGCCAATTCCACAATTCGTAGTTATAAAAATGTATGGAAAATTACAAGATTTATTTTTGCATTTGTAATTTATATATATATATAATTTTTCCTGGGAGCTTTAAAAGCTAGAGCGGCATCCATCAAAACCGCGGTTCTCTCTCTGTTTTTCCAGATCGCCCCTGACTAAGCCGGCTCTGCCATAGTAAGCGAAAATGCCGGATTTTGTTTGTCAAGATCATTTTATAGCAGACTGCATTTTTCATGTATTTTAGATGGTCGTTTTATATTTTCTACATCAATATCTTAATGTCTGAATTTAAAATTACATAAAATTCTTGACATTCGCATCAATGACCATGATAATTTTTATTAGTATATGAATGTGTCATCAAACGATTACATGACTAATATTAACATATTATTTTAACCATTTAATTAATATTAAGTATAACATAACGCAGACAAATTTTCTCAACTTTAAAATAAATATTTCGAAAACTACTTCAGATATACTCAAAATTTTTCATTCCTACCCTTTTGCTTCTATGTAAGAATTTATTGTAATTGTATATTCATCAATTTTTTTAGTATATTTTTTGCTCTTAGCATGCGGTTTTCAACTGAATTGTATGAAATATTCGAAATATATTAAATGAATGATTGAATATTAACGTCGCACTGTTCAGCTACACGAGGGCTTTTGGCGACGGACCACGTAATTTTGAGCCATGGTCAAGTGACGTGGACGACACCTGAGCTGGCACCCCCCTCTTCTAACTACCAAACCACACCAACGGAAGGACGTTTCAGCTCTCGACAGATTTAACATGCATCGCTGCCCTACACGGCGGGTCTTTAGTGGTACTGAGCTCGAACTCGTGACAAAGCAAGCCACGTTCCGATACCTATACCACTCGGCTACCGAGGCCGAAATATATTAAAAGATACCAAAGAAGCTATATAATAAAATTTGAAATTTTTATTATACTCAAACAATTGCTAAAACTTATGGTAAATAATTTTTAACTGCGCGATGCATTTTTTTTTCGAAATTTCAAATGGAATTTCTAACATAAAAATTTCTAGCTTTATAAGGTCGAGATTTCAAAACATATCCAGATTTTAATTACTTATTCAGTTAGCCTTTAAAAAAAAAAAAAAAAAGATAAATGTTTAGGTATTTTGTATAAATAGATATTTTTGAACAATATATAATTCGAATGTTTTTCAATAGCTCGAATTTAAAATTGATTTTTATGTTTATTTATATGCATAAATGTCTACTGTAAATGTTTCCGTATATTTTTTGATTACCATTTATTCAAACATTCAAGTTATAAAAAAATGTGTGAAAATCTTCATTCATGTTGTCTTTGATTTAAACTGAAGTTCAAGCACTTAAAATTCAAATATAATTCGGAGTATTTTAACAATATATAACCAGGCACACACACTGTACTTAAACTTCCCTGAACACTTAGGCTTTGAAATCTAAAAAAAAAAAAAAAACTAATAAATCTTAATTAGTTTTTTTTTTTTTATTATTTTTATCAAAGTGTAAGAAAATGTTTCAAATGATTTGATGAAGTTTAAATTTATTCATTTTTAGTGGTTGGAAAATTGAAAAGGTTCCAAATTTTAAAGAGTTTGGTGTTTTATTAATTTTTTTGGTATCTTATAATAAAATAATCATGTTTCAAAAACTAAAATCTTTGATTAAAATAAGAAAAATGAAGAGAAAGAATATACTTAAAAAAAGATAATTTGTCTAACTATATAAAATAGCAGATTGCACTGACACTCCCCAACTTGTTACAGTTTCAAATTAATATGAAACCAAAAGGGAATTGTAACACATTTTACTTATGCGTTGGGACTTTACAAAACTTTAAAAAAACGAGGCAAAACAAATTAACACTTCCTGGGGTCTAAAGAAATTTCCCCTCGATTATTTACGATTGTCGAAGGGTCAAAACACGGGGTTCCCTGCGAGCCATAAAACTCCTGCTGTGTTGCTTCCTCCGTCCCTCATTATCTTTCAAGTTGTTAAACCTTAAAAGGGGGAAAGGATTTCAGAAAAGTGCGGCTAATCCGCTTTTGAAAACGTTACTTGAAGGCAGAAAAATCCGTGCAGTCCATTTTCGAAGCATCTTTACACTGACGGAATTTTCCGTGCTATCCGGTTAGAGGGTTAAGCCTTTCTTGGACCCTGAGTGATGTCCCAAACTTGTTTAAATTTTGCCCGGATCCCTTCAGCAGTCACAAGGATCTCCTGAAGTCCTTGGGAAACATGATGATTGAAGCGATTCACAAACTAAACATCTGGAAAGTGAAATAGGATCCATTTATTCCATGTCTGATAGAATTTAAAAACGAAAAAGATTGAAACAAAAATACAGGTACTCGAGGGCATGGAATTTATATACGTATATATACACTGCTGGACAATTGCTAAGGACGGAAAACACTATCATCCATAGCAACCACAAAATGAAAGGAAGCAAAATGGGGAAAATTAGAATAAGTGTGGGATATTAGTAAGAAGAAGTATGAGTATGCAAATTTTTTCCCCACGTCTGTTCATCACGTGATAGCTTTAAAGGTTTTGACGCGTGTGGACAGTTGTTGTTTCAAGTCAAAGTTTTACAGGAAATATTTAATAGACGAACTTAAAATTTTTGGCATGTCTTCCCGACATCACATAGATGATTTTATGCGTGGCCGAATTATTGGAAAGATCGAAGAAGGGCGAAAAATAACAGATGTTGCCAGGGAGTTCGACATCGCTCACAGCGTTGTTTCACGGCCGTGGAAGTCATTTAAAACTACTGGAATGTGTAGTAGACGGAGAGGGGGAGGTCGTGTTAGAAGTACGACGCCTGCAGAAGACAGATATATCGTCCTATCAGCAAAAAGGAACAGACGCACCACAGCTCAGCAGGTGGCAAATCAGTTTCTTGCTGCCTCAGGAAAGCAGATCTCCCGAAAAACTGTTGCCAGACGTTTGAGGGGAGGAGGACTACACGCACGCAGACCTGTTGTGTGCGTCCCATTGACCAGACAGCACCGTACTGCCCGTTTGCAATGGTGTCGTGAGCATCACAATTGGACTGAACAGGACTGGGCATGAGTACTATTCTCAGATGAGTTTAGGTTCAGTCTGTCATCGGATTGTAGACGCCAACTGATCTGGCGCGAGAGTGGTACTGCTAATCGTCCAGAAAATATCCAGGAAAAGGATCGATATCCGACATGCAGTATCATGCTGTGGGCCGGCATCATGATCAATGGCCGCACGCGCCTACATGTGGTTGCGAATGGGACTATGACGGGCCAACGATACATTGATGAAGTTCTACTTCCTCATGTTCGTCTTTTCCGTGGTGCTGTCGGTGATAAATTTGTTTTTATGGACGACAACGCAACATGTCATCGAACACTCGCTGTTCAGGATTGTCTAGACAGCGAGGGTATTCAACGTCTCGTATGGCCAGCGCATTCTCCAGATCTAAACCCCATTGAAAATGTGTGGGATGCTTTGGGGAGGCAAGTTGCTGGTCGAAACTATCCTCCGACAAACAAGAACACCCTCATCCGTGCACTCACAGAGGAATGGGATAAATTGCCTCAACAGCTGCTGGATAATGTTGTGCAAAGTATGGTACGACGTGTGGAATGTTGCATCACACTCCACGGTGGACATATCACGTACTGATACCTTTCTTTAAGGTGATTGCTGACTTTTAGATGCATTGTTCCATTTCTTCGTACGCAGATCAAATGAACATTTTTTTTTCTTTCAGATGTTTCACAGCTTTTGTACTTTCCAGAACAATAAATATTCTTTATTCTAATGTTTGAACAGTGTGGCAAATATATTTTATCCTACTAGGCTTCATGTCTCGCTTAATGTTATGCTACATAGCAATTTGTTATCCGTCCTTAGCAATTGTCCAGCAGTGTATATTTCTCAATTATTGTTCCATGCAAAATATTGAAGCAAATACATATTTTATTCTGTGAATTTATATGGTATATATATATATATATATATATATATATATATATATATATATATATATATATATATATATATATATATATATATATATATATATATATATATATATATATATATATATATATATATATATATATATATATATGTGGGAGACAACAAGGGGTCCAATACGTTTCTCTTATGGTTTATTTAACATTAAACAAAAATTAATTAAAAAGGTAGATAAGTTTTTACAGATAAGTTTGACGATGATATTCAGAAGGTAACGCCTGCTCGCGCACCTCTCGCGTTCTCCTTCGCTAATGTCCAAGAGTTTTTGTTTCTCTTCCACTATTTCACAAGTTTCAGTTCGTGTTTTAGCTGCGCCTGCGCGCGAAGACTTGTGTTTTGCTTTTGGCTGCATGCCACAACGGCCATTCTGACCGTACGCTGTCCGCAGCGGTATTTCCATGGAGACCAGAGGAGAATCTGAAACATACAAAAAAAAACGGAACAGACAAGGACTATACGACAAATATATAGAGATTAAACATATCATAATTTTTCTGAACTAGACAGTTTCTCCATCATGTGGAGGCACCTCTTCGACATCCGGAAGGTTCCACAGGAAAACATTGTTTTTCACAGGCATAAGAACGTCTTTTTCAACAAGTTGATCTTTGGTTGAACGCATCGATATTCTCCTCTGTAGAGTTCTGGACGTCTGTTCAAAACGATTTCTCTTTTTCCTTCGCTTCCACTGCCAAGGCTCAAAATTTTTCGGAGCAACACAAACCGTCGATGTTCACTCTTCATAGGTAAAGGGTTAGGTGAGCGGGAGATAAATTCCACGGAACTCGTTTTCATGGCACCATTGGCTTTCTTACACAATACTATATCAGAACATTTTTCTCTTACAATACTCAATTTTAACTTAGTACTCTTAATTTTATTACATTTATAATCCTTAATTAGAGAACTCGAATCATTTCTAGTATTAAAGTTTTTAACATGTGACAAATCATAACTAGAGTTTTCTATCACATTTGAAACAGAAACATTTGGAAAAGAAACACCACAATCTGCACTCAAAGAGGATCCACTTTCACTCAATAAAACATCGCTCTTTACGTGGCCTAGTTTCTCTATTTCAGAATATACACTGGGATGTATAATAAATTCTTCGGTCAAGGTCGGTGATATCGCCGTTCGCACACTTAAGCTAGTAGAGTGTTGATTAAGAGAAATATTTATGGGTTTAACTTCTACCATTCGCTTTTCGCCAAAACATGAGCTTAATGTTATGATTTCTTCGGAAGGTGTTTGCACTCTAATTAGTGAGGAATTTAAAACTGGGATCTGGCAACCTGAATCAATCAAAGCTGTTACGGGCTGATTTTCTACAAAAATGTTTACGTATTGAAGATTTGCGCATTCATCGCTATTTTGTTTTTCGCTCTCTTTTTTCAAAGTATTCACATTTATTCTATTATGGATGTGATCATTAGATTCTTTAGGTTTAAAACGCTTCTCACAGTCTCTTGCGCAATGAGATGAATCACCGCATATATAGCAATTTTTATTTTCTCTTTCAAGATATTGGGGATAGTTCTCTTTAATCTTTGGTTTAAAGTTTTGTGATCTATTTTTAAAGGGGTCTTGGGTATATCCATAAGTAATAGGAATTTCTTTATGTGATCCGCTTCTAGATGAAATATAAATATCACACTCTTTAGCTAAATCAATAGGCCTAAACCAATCTTCTGCTTCTCGAATGCCAATATGAGTTGCAGTTTCCTTATTTAAAGTTTCAAATAATTTATCAGAAATTATAAGATCACATAGAGATTCAAAGGAATTAACTTTTCTTAACGAACAATAATATTGGAAGTTTGCCGTCAATCTTGCAGCAAATTGGATGTATGTCTCGCCTGATGATTTTACAGCATTTTTAAATGAGTTTAAACACTCGCGAGGGGTTAATTGGAATTCTCTGAGTACTATAGATTTTAGTTTTCATAGTCATTTAATTCCTCTTCTTTAATATACAGTAAGACGTTATGAGCTCTTTCGCCCAGAAGATTTATTAAAATTTCAGATTTATATTCGTCATTTATTTTCTTGGTTAAAAATGCGCGTTCTAATGATTGGAAGAACAGATTAAAATTTTCAGATCTGGTGGGAACAGGAAGAGATAAAGTTTTTTATACTTTTTATCATATTTTCTATGTTAGTTTCGAACTGTTTTTCTTCGACTTTAGCTGCAGGATTTAAACTTAATGCTTTATTTTTAGCTAATTGAAGTTCGATTTCTTTTTCTAATTTTGCTAACTGAAGTTTCGCGAGCTCAATTTTTTGTTCTGAAGTTACCTCTCTTTCGTTTTGCGATACTCTCTCATCTATACAGTTTTGAATTAAAGTTTTAACGAAATCTGGATCACTTTCAAATGTACTACTGTTCTCAATTTTAGTCTTTAGTTTAACTATAGTGTCAGTACTTTCCACAGTACCGTCTAGATTCTCAACAACTCTTATGAGATCCTCTTTAAGAGCGTTTTTATACATTTTAGAAAAATTTAGAAAGATCCTACCTTTTTTTTTTTTCTGGCTCCCTTGTTGCTCGCACGTACGATGTATCCAATAAAAACGTTGATTCCACTGATTTCACCTCTTCGCAGGTATTTGTGAGTGGTTCCAACCTCTACACAGGCGGAATTTTTCGTCGATGGGTTTTCCAACCTCTACACAGGCGGAATATTTGTCGATGGTTCGTTGAAAAATACACCTCTACACAGGTTATTTTGTTATTTGTTCCGACCTCTACACAGGTGGAATGAAGTTGAAAAATTCAACCTCTACACAGGTTGAACGAAGTTTCCGAAAAATGGCGGAGCGTCTCCTTCACGGACGCTGTTGTTCATTGTCCAGACTTTGGTTCAAAATCGAAATTTTATCTATCTCGGCCGAGCCCCCATAATTTGTGGGAGACAACAAGGGGTCCAATACGTTTCTCTTATAGTTTATTTAACATTAAACAAAAATTAATTAAAAAGGTAGATAAGTTTTTACAGATAAGTTTGACGATGATATTCAGAAGGTAACGCCTGCTCGCGCACCTCTCGCGTTCTCCTTCGCTAATGTCCAAGAGTTTTTGTTTCTCTTCCACTATTTCGCAAGTTTCAGTTCGTGTTTTAGCTGCGCCTGCGCGCGAAGACTTGTGTTTTGCTTTTGGCTGCATGCCACATATATATATATATATATATATATATATATATATATATATACACTCAGGTCTCTTTTTATGCGGATTGCTTTTATGCGATTTTGAAGTTGTGCGGTTTGTATTTCAAACATTTGCGGTTTGTATTCCAAAAATTTCTAGATTTTTGTTATTATTATTATTTTTTATACTGAGACGTAGATTGTAGTATTCCGAGAATTTCCGTATCTTTCTGGTGCTTACGTCTGGGGCTCGACTGCGACAGTCTTAGATTCGCATTCGTTATTTCAGTTGTATTTCAGTAGTATACCGATACGATATCATTATTTCGAAATTATATTTTCTCTTAGCGGTGTCTGGTTCATTTTTATAAACGTTTCACTTTAATAAGTGGCGAATTTAAGTTGCAATATAATAAGCAGCAAATTTTGATTTGTGGATTTAAAGTGAGTGTCGTAAAGTTTTATTTTTCATTAGAAAATCGTAAGTGTAATTTTTTTAAATTTCTTTTCTAAGATTTTATTTGGCCCAATGGAGAGAAAAAACATCAAAGACAGTCAATTCTGTTGGAAACGAAAATTGCAATTTTAGATCGCTTAGGAAAAGGAGAAGGATCTACGGCTATTGGAAAACATTTTAATTTAGGCGAATCTACTGTCAGAGCAATTAAAAAGAATGAAGCTGCAATAAGAAAATCGGTCATTTCTGGTACAAAATTAAGCACCAAATTTGCATCGTACATAAGGGATGTATTATTAGAAAGAACGGAAAGAGCCATCGCAATTTGGATTGAGGAACAAGTTCAAAGAAGGATTCCTATAAGTGGTTATTTAATCCAAGAAAAAGCTCTTCAGTTTTATAAGTCAATGAAACAGTCAGAACCACCAACTTCCACTTCCCAAGCTGGTAAAGAATTTTCAGCTAACACAGGATGGCTAACCGGGTTCTTAAAAAGAAATGTACTTCATAATATTAAGATAACAGGGGGGAGAGTGCGACAGCAGATGAAGGAGCAGCAAAAATATTTCCAGAGGAGCTAGCGAAAATTATTGAAGATGGGGACTATTCTGCCGATCAAGTATTTAACGCTGATGAAACAGGACTTTATTGGAAAAAATTGCCTAACCGTACTTACATCGCAAAGGATGAAAAAACTGCAAGTGGACATAAAGCAAGTAAAGATCGAGTCACCTTATTACTTTTTAGCAGATCGGATGTTGAAACCTCTCTTAATAAATAAATCTCTTAGACTACGCGCCCTTAAAGATAAAGATTTAAAACAACTGCCCGTACATTGGATGGCTAACCCGAAAGCCTGGATGATAACTGCTATTTTTACAGAATGGTTCAATAATTGTTTCGTATTAGAAGTGGAAGCCTATATGAAGGAAAAATCTCTCGATTTTAAAGTTTTATTAATTGTTGACAATGCAGCAAGTCATCCACAATTAGAACATCCAAATGTTCAACTAGTATTTCTTCCACCCAATACAACAAGCCTTATTCAGCCATTAGATGAAGGCATAAAAAATATTATATTAAGACAATGTACAAATTCATCTTGAATAAACTAGAAAATGAGTCCTTAACAGTAAAAGATGTGTGGAAACAATCAATTTTCTATTTTTGATTGTTTAATTCATGTTGCATCTGCTTCCGCTCAAATAAGACCTAGAACTTTAAATGCCTGTTGGAAAAGATTTAGCCAGCATGTGTGACAGACAATACAACCACTCAAACATCGACACTATCAGATGAAATAATTAATTTGGCACATGAAATTGGAGGAGATGGTTTTAATACCTTCAGCCACGGTGATATAGATGAATTGCTTGTGGGTGATGCATTAAGTGACAATGATATTATTGATTTAACTTTAGATCTATCTAACTGTAGACGGCGTCGTAGGTCTAGAAGGTGATAATGATGAGGAAGAAAAATCAACTCCCCTCACTGGAAAATTATTTCAAGAAGGTCTTCAACTTTGCAGTAAATTAGAAAATTATTTTCTTATTAATGCCCCCAATTCTGAACGAGCCTCTAAATTACAAAGTTAGCTGCAGAACTGCATGTCTGGATATCGTGAACTATATAAAAAATAAAAGAATCCTCATCGCAAAGTTTAATTACTGATTACATTGTCAGAAAAGGAAGAGCTACACAGAACGAGAATGAAGTTTGTGAAAATCCGTGGCCTTTACCGCAAATATCTATTGCAGAGACAGTCTCTTCTGATGATGAAGGTGATTTGGAACCACTTCTCAAACGGTGCAAACCATTATCAGATAGCGATAATGATTAAAAATGTAAAACTATGTGTGTATTACTTTTCCATAAAATAAAATGAATTAAGGTTTGAATACAAGTTTTTTTTTTTTAGCTTTTGTATGAATTTCTTTCAGACATTCGAAGTAATTTATCATGCAGCCTATTTCTTTTCATTTCTGCAATTTTTTTATGCGGTTTTAAGTTAATTTCAACTAGTAGTTTTGGTTTTATGCGATTTTAGAAAACTAAGGACCGTAACCCTACTTTTTCCATTCAATTAGTGTCTTTTTTAATGCGATTTTTTTTTATATGCGTGTTTCGGTAGAACGTATCTACCGCTTAAAACGAGACCTGGCTGTATATGAATAATTTCTTAAGGTGGGATATTTTGAAATCTCATTTGTTTTGATTAGTTTCAAATTTCTTTTGAAAAATATTATTGTAGTTATATTAAATTGATAATTTCTTTAAATATATATATATATATATATATATATATATATATATATATATATATATATATATATATATATAAATATATATATATATATATATATATATATATATATATATATATATATATATATATATATATATATATATGATTCTTATTTTAACGTTTCAAGCGGCAAATTAACGCATGCGTAATCGAGATGTGAAGGGTAGCTGAAAATAGACTCTCATACCAACAAAGAATTGAAGTGAAAGAGTGAGAAGTAGAATTCTTTTTGGAAATAAAAGCTGTTTATCATGTGATCTGAGGAAAAAGATTTAAATAAAGATTTACCGAAGAGAAAAATCGTTTGTGCAAATGATAAATCGTCTAAAAAGAGCCTTCCTCCAATTGCTTAGACTTTATTTGTGTTACAAATCCTCATTTCTCTGCATTCTGGTGGGGAGGGCCAATACTCATAAAATATCTCAAAAGGTAAAATTTTTTTTAAAAAAAAAGAGCGCATATAGAAATTTTGATACGCTCTTTGAAGGTTAAACTAATATTTTAGTCAGTAGCGTCTACAGACCTCTCTCAGGGAAGGCGGATTACATTAAAAAATACAGTAGTACCTTGATTTACGGTACCCCGACTTACGCGAATTCGGAGTGATACGATTTTAAAATCTCGTCGTTTCGTCTTTTTCTTTTCTTTATTTATTTTCATCATTAAAACTCAGACGGAATCCTTTCCAGAGCCTGATGAAATTGATAATTTGATTGGAGAAGATGTCGATCTTTCCAGGCAAACAAATTCAGAAGTGGATAGTGATGACGTTCAAGGACTGCTGGATTCTCACAACCAATGGATGGACTCATAGAAATACACGAGTAAGAGCAAGACATGGAAGAACTTGAATTTGTAGGCCCAGTTCAATCAGAAGATCGAATGATGGTTGGTCATTTGATTGGCCTCAGTTTAGTTGAAAAAGGGTTACAAATTTTAAAATATACATACTACAACGAAGAGAGTATTTTTTCAACAAAATAAGGAATAAAAAAATTATTAGCTTTTTTCGAGGAAATTTAGCGGAAGAAAAAATAATCTTTGAACCGGCAGACTACTGGTTAGATTTTGTGAAACGTTCTGAAACGTAACTTTCGTTTGAAATTTTGTATTTGTGCTATATATATATATATCTTAGATTTTATTAAACATTTTTTTTCTAAATTATTTTTTTCGTCTCCGGCCCCAACTGAAATTTATTTATATGTGAAATTATACTCCGACTTACGCAGTTGTCACTCAATCCCACCTATCGCGTGAATTCGGAGGATTACTGTACTCATAAATGAATGCACCAAGGTGCGATCTCTAAGGTAAAAATTAAAAATATATTGGTCTACATGAGAAAAGACATCCTTGTGCTCGCCATTGATTTCAGTGTGGTAGGTATAAAATCTTTCAGATACAGTAGAATGTCGCTTATCCGAATCAATAGCGAATGCCATCCATGCAGTATATGAAACCGGACACTATTCATCCCATGCGGGAAACGTGCTTGAAGAAAAAGCAAAACAGGTTTCAATTTTAGCTTTGTTGTGCAAAACAATCTGTACCATTGAACGCCTTCGCTTTGACCTTTGAAATCAGCCTAATTTCTCGTTAAGTTCCAGAGCTTTTTCACGCAACAGAGGGCCCGATATCGGGTCCTCCTTTGTGGAACCCACAAGTCGAGTTCATGATCATCGTTTGCTTCCCTTATAGTTTTCCTTTTCTTCGAGACATCTTCTAAGTCAAGTTTTGACGGAAAATTTAAAACGGTTTCTTGGCTTTTTTTATGTTGAATTACAAACATTATAAAACTGTGGTAGAGACGCTCCACTTTCTCCCTCCGCGAGACGGTTCAATATTTAAAGTGGCCGCGGTAGCCGAATGGTACAGGTATCGGACCGTGGCATGCCTTGTCCCGAGTTCGAGCTCAGTACCACTAAAGACCCGCCGTGTAGGGCAGCGATGCACGTTGAATCTGTCGAGAGCTGAAACGTCCTCCCGTTGGTGTGGTGTGGTAGTTAGGAGAGGGGGTGCCAGCTCAGGTGTCGTCCACGTACCATGGTTCAAAATGACGTGGTCCGTCGCCAAAAAGCCCTCGTGTAGCTGAACAGTGCGACGTTAATATTCAATCAATCAAATCAATATTTAAAGTTTTGTCTCTATGTTTAAGACGTTGTGCTTCCGTTTTGAATTCGAAGCCATAGCAGTTCACAACTGAACAAAGGAGCACGTATACACCCCTCACTTGGAGACAAACTGACCTAAAATTCCGCGCAGATGTTTACCAAATCACACAACTGAAATTCCCCAAATATCCCCGAAATTGGGTTTTCCTGTCACTTTTGGCCTCACGCGAAACAACTGTTCAGCATTGCACTGTTCGAAAACGTTTTCATATACAGTACATGTAGTTGACCCCCTCCCCCCAAAAAAACTGGTCCGGATATTTGACGCTCCGGATAATAAACGTTCGGATAAACGACGTTCTACTGTGTATATAAATCTAAAACACTAGCTAACTTTCTAAAAATCAGTTTATGCAAATAATAACACATATCGATCACAAAAATGTAAAAATAAAAATAATTTACTCTAAACTTATTACCATCCTTCTTCCATTCCTTCGATATTCTTTACTGTATTAACAAACTGAAAATCTTAAATACTCCTGGAGAAGAAAAACTTAAAAATAAATTAACTAAACGCCATGATCTTAAAAGTGTCAAATCATTTATTAAAGATCACCACGTATTACTAAACCGGATAAGAAAGTGTACAGTCATTCTTGATGCCGTAAAATCTGGCGTATAACGCGCACTTTGAACACAAAAATATGATCGCGTTATTCGCCGGGTATAAAAATGGTCGCTTCAAATAATAATAATAATAAAAGATGAGCATTCGTTCTTTTACATAGATTGGAATACTATTTACGGAAAGGAAGTGACATTCCTTAGATGAATTCTAGAAATATACTATTTTTCTCAAAGGTCTTGGATAAAGGATTTCAACCTGGGCAAGGTCGACTCAGTCTTTCAGAGGGTTGATAAATGAGTACCAAGCTTGCTTGGGAACTTAACATTGGAGGTTTCGCGTCAAACTGACCCCCTGGTCGGAACATCTGCTCATGCAGCTCAGGGTCCAAGGGCACGTATACTGATATGGGCACAATAGTCCTTGGCCCTCACTGATTTAAGTTAATGATTTCAAAACATTTCAGGTTCTTTCGTAAAGGACGGGAAAATTGCAGCTTGAAAGTACAGATGCGCGTTAGATGCCGGATTTTAACGATAGTTGCTTTCAAAATATCTGCGGTAGAGATGATATCCTAATGGTTAGGATCAAGCGAGCATGTCATGAAATCAAGACCCGCCATCTAGACATTAAATATATCGAGCTCAATTCCTCCCGTCAGCTTGGTGTGATAATTTGGAGAGGAAGGTTGCTAGCTCGGATGTCGTCACTTTACCGTTGTTCAAAATGATGAGATCTAATGTTATTTTATAGTGCGACGTTAGTAAGCGCTTAGCTACTTGTCCTGATGAAATTTTCTACCAAGTCTGAAAAATGTCTCTATTACCGTATAAAATGATTTCAGGGGAATTTTTTTTTCTATCGCACCATCTCCTGAGTGTAGTAGAAAATATAAAAACCGAATTTTAAGTGAGACAATCGAATTACAGTTTTCTTTGAAATTGTTACGGGATTCACAATTGCCTTTTAAATGCAAGAAATGTTCACACAGTTAACAATCAGACTCTTTTGATGTAAATTGTTGCTTATTTTGGACTCTCTAGTAATCATTGTAAATTTTATTCTAAAAGGAAACAGTTAACATTTGTAGAATCCCCAATATTGCAGACGCAAAAACTACACAAATTCTGCACACATTAATCACCATTTCGCATAAGGTAAATGAAAACTCATAGTCACTGTCAAATGTCTGACACCAATATTGTTTCACTACGTAGTCCTAATAGAATGTGGAAATAACCTTCTAGAAATTTCTAAATTAGTCTTGCGAAATAATCATTTTAGACAAGGATTAGAAACTACGACTTAATGCATAGAAGATTGACATTCTGTTTCTATGTATTATTAAAAATACTTTTCTAAACACTTTGTGGCCGCGGTAGCCTAGTGGTCAAGGGATCGAATCTTGACTGGCATGTCACGAGTTCGAGTCTAATACCACTAAAGACCCAACGTGTAGGGGCACTATGCACGTTACATCTGTCGAGAGCTCAAACGTCCTCCCGTTGGTGTGGTGTGGTGGTTAGGAGAGGGGGTTCCAGCTCAGGTGTCGTCCACGTCACTTGACTATGGTTCAAAATGACGAGGTATGTCGCCAAAAGCCTTCATGTGGCTGAACAGTGCGACGTTAAAATTCACTCACTCCCTTCTAAGCACTTTTGATGCTTTTTCTATCTTTCCTTTACTATTATCTATTTGAAAAAGTATGTGTATTTGCTTATACATTTAAATATTTCACTGGCTATTTAACAGATACTTTTGTATTAAATCATTTCCCATCCATAAAATTTGTTGAGAATCAACGAAAATACTAGAATTATATTTCTAAAGCAGGAAAAGTCAATTTTATTTGCAAGAATGCCACAATGAAAGACATCTTTTATGGATCTCCAGAATATTTACGTTACCATGAGTTTGGGAGCATTCTTGGGCTAACTAGATTTACACAGTGGTGACAAAAGCACATTCTGTATTTTAATGCAGTCTTAAAAGTTAATAGAAAGAGGATTGAAATGACCCTGAAAGAAGTAAGTTTTTCGAAGAAAGTGGCCTGCTGCAGTTTTCTCTCGAAGGCTTGCCGATCCCTTTATCTGTATTTTTGTAGACACATTTATTTTTGTCGCCAAGGTCACTCCTATTCATTTACTATTACTAGAAGATTAATCTTTTTGATTCACAAACGTTCTTTCCGATAACAACAGCTTTTAATAAGAGAAACGTTCTAAGAAATTTCCGTTGTAATAAATATAATTATCCGCTAGATGAAGCTGCTTCCCTCCCACTACGTAGATTACGATCAGTCGGACTGAAAACACGAACGAAGGGCCCAAAACGTTTTCCTTTATTTAAAAATGTAAAAAAATGTAAATAATTAATACGGTATTCACATTGAAACCAAATTATTATCGTTCAAGAGAACCTATTGTGAACCTATTCACTCTTTAATTTACTTCATAACATGGTAACGTGAAGGATCACAAAGCTATTTACCAAAAAAAAAAACGTTTTATTTCAAATTAAATAAACAAAACAGTAGATTCATTATTAAGTTGTTAAAGGTGACAATATTTCGCTGTAGAAAAGCTCTAGTTCCAAGTCAGTTTATTCCAGCCGTTGCTCTACCGATTGCCTTGGTTCTTGAGGTGCGGGTGCCGCCGCCAACTCTACCGAGTGTCTTCAAAGAGAAAAAACACTGAAGAATGAAGTAATTCCCAAGATTGAAGGCGATCGAGAGCCGACCCTTTAAACTCCATGGAAGGGCCACTTTCACACCCTCGTCACCTCTGATTGGCGAGCGTAACAGATCTCCTCACTTTAGTTCTACTCAGTTGGTGTTTAGAGACGATAGGCCAGCATGTCTGATCCCAACTCCGTCGCTGTATCTAGTTCATCCTTTGGAGGGCGATAAATCGCCCTGTCACATTGAAACTGAAAGTATGTGTCATGACAACCTGACATTCCTCTTCATTCAAGTCATTCGTGGCTCACATGTGTGAGAGGAACCCAACACAATGAACACTGTTCACAAGAGTTTCCTTCCTATAGAACGTTGAGACTAAAAATTGTCTGGATGTCGGAGAAAGAAAATGTGTGGTGACATCACAGCCGATTTTCGAATTGACTCTCATGTATTATCCCCTAGGTATGAGAAATGAATGCAGGTGGTTTCTTTTGGGAAATACAATGTCCCATCTCTACAGCTGGATCACCTCATACGTCAATCTTGACAAGTATTATCTGGGAATATTCTACTAATGAGCCGACGTTACACTATGCTTATTGTCACCCTAACATATATGCACTTTTGAACTACAATGGTCCAGGGACGTAACGGAGAACATTAGGAAGCCCCTGGAAAGTCATGTTTTGGGCTCCAAGCTTGATCTTATAAAGGATTGCAAAATATTAACATGAGGCTTTGAGCCCCTTTAGAATCCTTGCTCCCCAAGGACGCGGGGGTGTACGTTGTGCCACAGCAACGGGCAGCTCTGGTAAGCCTTATACTCCAAGTATCGATGTACCCGTTAGACCGAAACAACTTTCAAAAAGCATTGTAAAAAATATGAACACATCGAAAAATGCAATTTTTTTTAAATAATATTTATTTATTTTGATTCTTTTGCATATCATTAGAGTTAGAAAATAATTATCTTCCCTAAATGGAGGCTAAATAAATAGTTATTGAGGGTAGAAATTTTTTTATTTTGTTAAATGGTTGAAACACTTATTTTACAGTAAAAGAAAACTATTTTTTAATCCCCAAAAATTTTGCTTAGGATTTTGTGACATCTAAAATTTAGATACATTTCATACTGAAATATGAGTTATGTGAAGAAAAAAAAATTAGATTCCATAGTAGGAATTTTTTTTAAAAGCTAAGTAAAAATGTTAATTGAATTGAGAATTAATTGATATCTTGATTAATTTTTTCAGCTATACTGAGATTTGTAGATAATACTTTTTCTTAAGGTTGTGAAATATTCTGTTGTTATATATTTCTTGAATGTCGAATATTTATCTTTCAGACTATAAATTATTTTACTATACTAATACATATGAAATCGAACATTAGAACGAATAATAATGCTGAATGAAAACTAATTCAGAAATTCATAAAAATGCGTTAGCAAAAGTATTGAGACGATTCAGTTTTTCTAAACTTTTATTGAAATTAAGCGTTTGAATGGATAGCAATATTTAATGTTTAGTGGCTTTGAGGACTGCGGCTCACTGTCTGGGCATAGAAATAACATGGCTTTCTAGGGTAAACCTAAGAATTTATTCCCCATTCCGATTTAAGATTCTTAAGGAATTCTGCCTTTGAAGAATTCTTCAGATGTATTACCCAAGGTATTCAATTAGATTGATCTCAAGTTATTGATTCAGCTGGCCCAAAACTGTAATTTTCGCTACTGTAAACCATTTTGGAAGTGAGCTTAGGATTGTTATCCCGCTGAAAAATCAGTCCACGAGGCATCATTTAATGAGGATAAGGTAGCTAATATGTTCTGAAATCTTTTTACCCATAGTCCCATTGATGTGTACAAGGGGGACGACGCGTCGTCTCCCTTTTGACGTCGTGACGCCAACGTGATGGAAAGCTTCTCAGACAATTGTTGATCCGCTTCATTGTTGAACATTGGTATCGGGAATCCATTCTCGTTACCTTTTGAATGACGGATGTGACTTCAGCTGTCACTTCCAAACAAGTTGAATTTGTATTCATTGCTCCAAAGGACCGTCTTCCCCATTTCACATTCCTTAGAGAATTTTAATTGGATTTTCTTATTATTGCCCCAGATGAGAGGTTTACAGTCTACACACAGCTTATGCTTTCCTTACTCACTATGAGTCCATGTTAAGTAGCCACATCAGTGCCTATTAGAACTACTTCCTTGTTTCAGTCAACAACAGACTTCCTTTGGATTAATGCACCTTGCCGTTTGTCTTGGAGTTCCTGACCTTGCAAGAAATGCACCTTCCCCATTTTTCTACTTTACTATTTGGCCAACAGTTGATTTTGGAATTCCAAACTTGCTGGGAATAACAGAATTTTGAAACTTTCTCCCTACTTCTTTAATAATTAAAAGACAAGTGGTTAGAGGAGTATTTTGCTCTGTCTTCATACTCAAATTGTTATAAATAGCATGAAAATTTTCACGTAAGAATTAGAATGCCTTAAGAAATTAACAAGTAAGTCTTATGTACTTCAACCCAGTTGAATGGAGCATTATGCATTCTAGGAGCATGATTGCTTAAAGCTAATTTGCATATCTGCGAAAAGTTATTGAAATTACAAAGTCATTTGTGTGTACAACTCATTTAGAAAGGAAATAACGCATACGTAATTTAAATGACAATGTCAAGATACGAACTCATATCGTCTGCGTAGAGTGAGTGAATATTAATGTCGCACTGTGTTAAGCTACACGAGAGCTTTTGGTGACGGACCTCGTCATTTTGAACCATGGTCAAGTGACGAGGACGACACCCCTCTCCTAACTACCACACCAACAGGAGGATGTTTGAGCTCTCGACAGACATCGCTTCCCTACATGTTGAGTGGTACTGGGCTCGAACTCGTGACAAGGCCAGTACCACTACGATCTGATACCTTGAACACTCGGCTACCGCGGTCACATCGTCTGCGTAGAATTTCTATAATAGAGTCACTTAGCTAACGGAGCTTTTGTGTGTGTGGTTTTATCGTGTTGTTTCAAACCTTCTGTTTCCAACTTTTCAAATTCACGTTCGGAGTATTTTTTAAACTAATATTTTTCACACATTTAATATGTTGCACACGATGTAGAAATGATTAAAACTACGAATTTCTAATTTACATCGTTAAGAAATTTTGCCTACAGAAAAATTTAGGACAGAAAAAATATTGTCTCAAAACTTTTGCCAGCTACTGTATATATAATAGCATTCTTATTTAAGTTTATAATCATCTTAATATTTTAGAAAATATGATACACAATTTAGCGGTTAGTGTTAAAAACATATTACATGATAAAATCTACTTTAAACAATAATTATTCATACCATTCGAAAACAATAGTGCTGTTGAATTGAAATAAGATCCTGTAAAAAAAGTGAATAAACTACGACAGAAGAATAATTATAGTATGAAGGAATATTGTTTGTATAAAAAAAAATTCCGATCATTTCCATGTTGAAATGCTTTAGGAATATCTTTTATTAATTTTATGAGTATATATAGCGAAATATACGAAAAGCTGTAAAATAATAGTTATTAAATTCTAAAATCCAATACACACATTTCCTCTTTTCGTGTCGCCATCTATTGATCAGCATAGTAGTGAACTTGAAGAAAATCAAAAACTTATTATAATGTGTTTGGATTCCTCGCATAATTCTTGAATGTCATTTGTGCATGTATTCAAAATTTATTTAGGAAAATAATGAAAATAAATTGAGCATACTTTTTAAAACCATTATGCATTGTTAAAGGCTGTTTGGGTATTTATTTTATCATAAGAGAGAGTCCGCGATTTGTTTTAAGTAAAATATTATATCCCCAAAATGCCTGAATTATAGAATTAAAGAGTCACATTTCTATTTCACAGCAATCTAGACGTTTTAATATGATTTTGTAGCTTGTTATGGAATTTAGAATGAATATATTAGTAAAAAATAAAACTTAATGCGAGATTTGGCTGTTCAGTTCAGTTCAGTGCAAACACTGAAAAAGTGGAGACTTGGCTAACACCTTATGCTCCGATAAAATTTTGATCAGTTTCTAATCCAAGTTATAACACACAGTTCGTGATTGCAGTCTATCAGTAATTTGAATTATCGAGTTGTATTTGGCTGTTTAATTAAACCTCGTAATCTATTATGCGGTTACAACTAACATTCTGACATTATCAACTAACGAACTTTGGAGCATTTTTTATCAAGATTTATTTTTATCTTTTCGTAGGGAGATTTGTCATAACTTGTACTTCAGAAAGATTATTTTTAAAATTTTCGAGATTTTTATTAGTGAATTTTGGAAGTATCGTATCTGGCAACAATCCAAATTTTGTTGACAACTTTGTAAATTTTCCCCTGTTGCAGTACAAAAACAAATAAAAATGCTGAAAGACGAACCGGGAACAGAAGAGGTGCCAAACGTTTTTCAGGTAATATTTTTATGTCTTATGGAGTATTAGAAGGATTAAATGAATATAATTTTATGAAAGTGTCAAGCTAACGGGACAGGCAAGTCTTCTAATATATTACAAGGATTTATATCCATTTCTATAATAGCTATATTTAATTTTTTTTTTTTGCAATGTTCATTTCCTTCAGAGGCGATGAGAAAACTTCTCTTCCAGTTTTTTTTAAATCTATTGTAAATCAAAAACAGAGTGTTTGAGAATAATGAGGTTGATTCACAGACATTGAGACGCCTAGGCGAAATCACGTGACGAGGATAGCAACTTATCCCCGCGTTTTGAATCAGTGTGTAAATTTCGTATGCTTGATATGTTTACTTCTTGTGTGTGAAGCTTATTTCTGAAATTTTATTTATTTTTATTATATTTTTGCATTATCCTTGTTTAATAATTAGGTATAACGTATTTTTCGTAATTTTTTAGCATAATTTTTGTTTCAGTTTAGTATATTTGTCATTAGGTGTTAGTGTGCGAAGCCGGTAGCTTCTTGCAGTGTTTGTTTATATATTTATTAATAATTCTAGATTATTTTTTAGCATCCTAATAATCAGTCCTTTGTTTTCATGTAGTTTATTATGTTTATTTACGCACGAAAAGGATTTACAGTATAGAATTGAGACCATTGAATTTGGAAAAACTTCTCATATGTGTACAATTACTTATGGTACATATAGTGTATCACTCCTCATAAATTCATAAAATAGTGTAATTTATTAGAAACATGCAGATATGAAATGGTCCCATTTTGAAATGTTAATGTTTATACCTTTCATTCTGATTCCTTTAGTAAATACCAGCTACAAATATTTAATGTTTTTAGAAATACTATTTCTATAATTTCTCATAGAAGAGTATGGAACATTCAGAAACAGGAAATGCAAGTAAATATAATTTTGGAAATGAATTTATAATAAAATTTGTCAATGAAACATGGTTCTATTTTTGTTTATTTAAAAATTTTCATACCTATTTCTAATGTTTAACAAGAGATTTATACTTTTTGTGAGCAGAGTGTATAAAATAATAGTTGGTTAATAATGAAAGATTTTGATTAATAATTAGGAATTCTTCTGTGATGGAAATGAAATTGTTTTTAACATCATTTAAAGGTTTGGGATATCTGAAATAATCTCATAATAAACAAACATTTGATATGTTTTATAGATTGACTTCCTTTGTAATTGTTACCCTTCAAAAGGTTTGAATTTTTTTAGAAATGCCTGTCTCCAACATTCAGAAAGAAATGAACTTGACTTTTTAAAAATAAATTAAGAAACATGCTTAAAGAAATAGGCTTTTTAATAAAATTATTTTAAAGTAGAACAAATTAAATTGTTTTCATGAAAATTTCTCATAATGAAGCAGAAAATTCTTATCGCACAGTTTTATTCAATAATCATACTCATTTTAATATGCATTATTTATTGACACTTAATTTTAATATTACATGAATATACTATAAGTAAATAAAGCAGACTATGAATGTAACATTATACTATAAGGACAAATAGTGAACAAATAGAGGATCTAACTGACTAACTAACCAGATTAAATGAAATATCTTAAGAATTTTAAAATTTCAGATCTTAAATCTATACAATCAACTTTCTGAATTTACATAAAACAAATTAGAATACTTAAATCATGCAACTTATAGAAAGAAGTTTCTAATAAAAAAAACAAATACACATATAAAATGGCAATGTAACTATTTTTTGTAAAATATCTCGATAAAATTTTTTTCATGTCCAATACAATTTTAAGTACAATAAACCTTTATATAACATTTGTTTATCATACCTGTAAAATTACATATTAAATACTAAAGCTTATTATATTTATTATTAAACCACTCTAATTTTCCTTACATTAATTTTTATTTTTATTAATAAATCTTTACATTGCATATACTACATCAAAATAAAATTCACAAATGATTTTCTTTTTTTTTTTAATTTCACACTAATTACAAAATTCCTACAATCTGTTCCTTTAAAATATACGACGCATTATCTTCTGTTTTAATGGAAATATTTGATTTTTTTACACTGAACATACCAACACTTAATGCATACCTATTTCTACCAGTTATTGTATGTATAGTGTTAAATATACTTCAGTTCATCCAAAATTAAACTTATTTGGATTAATGTATTGACATGTTATTTTGTTATCACTGATTATGCATCTTAAGTATCCTTTTATACATAATTATATTTATATTTAAAAAAATTGAAAATGAAACATTAAGAAAATAGATTCAGAATTCTTGCTCTAAAGTTTCATGTTTGAAAATATATTAACTTCAAATATAAAATTAATTACTTCAAAGTTTGTCTAAGAAATGCTAAATCAGTACTCATACCATTCCAAAATTTGGAACATACATATTGAACTGCCAACTAATTTCGCCAATCAAAAAGACATCTGAATTTTAAAAAAAAATTATATCACTATAATTACTGTGTTAAAACATGATCATGAACAGTTTCTACTATTGGTGGTATAGCGTATCATTTGGTGGTTTTATGATATTAAGAAATTAAAGAGTCTATATTATAATATACAAGTGCTCCAAATTTGCCCTCTCAATACACGTCACACAAAAATATCAGTGATTTTAGACAATTAACCCATTAAAAATAATTTTGAAATTTTTCTGAAATTACCTTTTTTTTTTTTTTTTTGAATTTTTGCATTAATGTAGATTATAGCGAACAGCAATTTGTCAAGTTATTCCTTTAAGGGTAAATAGAGAAATGAAAAAGGTTATATTAAAATTTCGAATACTTCTATTGCTTTTAGAAAGTAAATATCCTACAGAATCAAATGTTTATATGTAAAATCATATTTGGTTTCATGATTTTAATTACTGATAAATATCATAGAACTGATCTAAGAACACTTCTTGGGTCAATATTTGTAAATAACTCAATACAACAAATTTATTCAGGACTTAAATTTATAAGCAGGATAGTATCAATACAGATGAACCTTTTAGACTTTAATACTTATGTAAAAATTAAAATCCAGAGTATTCTTATGCTTAATACATTTCAGCTGGGGTTGCATAGATTTCTTCAATAAACTGTGTTATACTTCAATAATATGTGTATAGTCTATATATATGTAAAACTTATCATCAAAATTAATGAATTTTACATTTTGATAACCCTTCTGCAAATACCAATAAATGTTATCCGTAGCAAAAAAAATTGTACATATACATATATATATATCTGTGTGACAAATTTATACCAGTCAAATTCTGAAAAACAGATGTTGTGTTAAGAAATCCCTATACTACATAATAAATACATACACCACACAAATATTTTATAATTTTTATTTTGTTGTGTAAAAGAATTATGAATTCAAAAATGACATTATTTTGACCATGCAGGTGAGAACAGGACTTTTATATTCAATATGTATACACACCAATTTATCTTCCATAATATACACAATTTAATTAAAACATTTTAATGTCTTAATTTTGTACCACATTCAGAATGAAATTCTCGATAAATAATATCTTTTTACTTAAATGGTGCTGCGAATAAAGGCTTTAAAAATGTTGCATAATTTTTTTTACTTATAACTTTGCATTTCTAATGTTTGAAAATGGTTTTTAATTTATCTTCAAGTATAAACAAAAATGAGCCTGTAGTAAATTAAGTTATTTTTTCATTTCTGTAGTGAATGCCTTTCGAAATTTGTTTCCCAAAAGAATAAAATTATATAGTAATACATATTTGTCTCTCTCTCTGTATATATAATACATTATATATATACATATTTGTCTATATATATATACATATGTGTCTATGTATATACTATAATACATTATATATAGAGAGAGAGAGACAAAAACTTGTTTTAATATATGACATGTAGGGTTACATATTAGATTCTTGTGTTTTTATTTTAGATAATTTAATACAGAAATATCTATTAACTACTCTGAAGATGAGTAAAATAATTAAAATTTAAGTTAACTAAATATATTTTATCTTTTTAGGTATGTTCTCTATATAATTTAATTTAAAATAAACAAAAAATATTTACATTCCTGTAGATATCTATCCAAATTCCTTTTAGCAGAAGTTTCTTTTGTGAACACAAAAATAGTATAGGAATGGAGCTGGCGACGATTTCTAAAAATGTTTGGTATTGAAAACAAGATTATTCAAAGTGGTCAGAGCATAATAAGTGAGGAGATGGTTTAAAATCCTTACGCTTCATCACGTTAACTAAACACTCGAATTTTTTTACCGGGATATTAAAAACAGATTTTTTTCCTATACAATTATCTGATATTTTACTGTAATCGAGTTATAATGTAAAAGATCAAGAGCAAAATAGTACACAAAGAATTATTAGGTTAGAGTTAAGCGGGAGACAAACCAAAACATATTTACGTGCTCTCCTCATCACGTGATCATGACGTCACATGAATCAACCTCATTGTTTGTCTTATGTAATAATATTTATTAATTCTCATTTCTGAGTGGCTCGATTTATATCTTTACGTATCTGATGTTATTTACTCCTTTTGTCAGGTTTCGGGGGTAGTTTTAAAAAATAGAGTTCATTATGTATTTTTTTATAATGTTAATTGTACGTTTGTGTTTAATCCTTTGTTTGCTGCTATTGGATAAAATTTTTTTAATAAGAGTTGGTATCGGATGTTTATTTTATGAAAATCAATTTAGAGCTCTTTTCAAAATTACGATAGCAATAAAATATGGTTTATTGATTGAGTAACAAGGGATATAACAAAATGTAATGTGCCGTTGCATATTTAAGAATAAAAAATCTGTAATAAAGCAACTCATTATTCTGTTTTTGCTTACTACTAATTATTTGGTAGTTGCATACTATCGCAACAATGCCAACATTTAAAATAACTTGTCAAGTTGGCAAACCCGACTTCACATTTGTTATTCACATTGAATTGTCAACCATGGGCTTTGTTTCATATAATGTCACCATCACGGTTGCAGTTTTATACATAGGTACACATTCTTTATGTAAATCTTATTTCTTTCACTTTTTACTTTGTTACAGCTATGTATAAAATTTTGGAATATTAATCAAGCACATTATTAATTTGCTATATTATGTCATAACTATAACTTATTACATGCAAACTTTATAGTTACTCATGTTTTTTTCATGTACCATACTTATTTGACAAAGTGTTGAAATGTATGTATAAAAGAGTAGATTACTTAGTAAATATCAAATTTATGTGTTTATTATTAAAAAATAAAGTAATAAGCTTTTATGTGAAATTGAATAACTTTTGAGTAATTAATTTACACAGTTTGAGTTGCTAAAGTGTGTTCTAAATATTTTCTTAAGAATTATTTTCAATAATAATTTTTAGAAATAAAATCTTTAAAAGATGATACACTTGTTCTTATTGGTTATTTGTATCCTTATTTTTATTTTGATTTAACACTTTGTGATGTATTAAGAAAAATGATGAGTATCATGAGACTAAGAATGAAATTCTGTAATTTATTTTACATCTACAGCTATTACTTACAATATTTACATTTATATAAACATTATTCAACCTATTGGTAGATAAATATTAAAAATTTCAGATACACTCACTTCCAAAAGTTAAGTGCAGAGAGGAAAATATTAATCTCAGCAGGCCAATCAGAATTAAAGAAAAGGAAATTTGATGTGCAAAGGTAGAAGGAAGTATGCAAATATGTTTGGTAACAGCCAATCATAGTTTTACATCGAGAAATATGTGAACCAGGTAGTCATATAAGAAGCTGTTATTGTGAAAGGCTAAAGGAATTATATATATATATATATACACACATATGTAAGTGCTGATGAAAGGTGCTTAGAGCATTCATATGATTAGTTTTTAAGCTAGACATGTTTCTACAGCTTCCAGAGGATGAATGGAAGATTCTGTACACTGATGGGCTGTTGGATGGCTTGAAGCAGGACAGTTTGTCTCAGATGTTGCTTGTTCCTTTGGAGTTCATCATTTCACAATGATGGAAAAAATTCCAAAAAAGCCAAACAGTTGTCTGAGGACCTGTAGTTGGTCATCTAAGGGTTGTGATCCCTGCAAAGACTATTGTAGCCAAGCTGAGTTGAAGATCGACCCCCACACATGTGACATCTATAGTTGCAGCCACCATTGGTAAGACAGTATTTGCCACTAATGTTTGTCAAAGGATACACTTGAATGGCCTATATGCCTGGGTATCACGAGTTTGTGTTCTTTCATCTGTCCAATCTAGAGGGTCATGATTAAAGTAGTGCCGCCAACATGTGTGTTGGATTGTGTATGATTTGGGCAATATTTTGTTCACAGATGAATCCAGATTTGCCGTATAATGCAATACGTGTTTAAGGGTCTGGAGGGAAGAAGGCACATGCAATCGGCCCTAGAACATCACTCATTCGGCCATGGATACATCATGGTCTGGACAGGGATTTCATTGTGATATCGCACTGACTTTGCACATGCATCTTCTGTGACTGCTGTACGGATTCTGTGAAACTGTATGCTGCAGTAATTGGACTTTTGGTTCATTTTAATGGGCTATAATGCACATCCCATAGAGCTGCCATCGGTGACGATTTTCTGGAGTGAGGGGATTGCGGGTATGTAGTGACTGGCTTGTTCGTTGGACCTTAATCTGATTGAAATATTTGGAATGTCCTATGCAGATTTTTCCCACCTCCAGCGACTCTCAGAGATTTAAAAACTACCCTACATATACCAAGATCCCAGGGCCCCCAGACGTTACTTATTTTCTAACAAATAAAATATATAGGATAAGGTAGTGCTAGTATAAACTTTGAGTGTGTGCATACCTGCTAGCTTGTTCCAACGGCCAATTTACAGGTAACAGGTGTTAAAGGTCAGTAGAAAGAGTGCTAACTTTTCTCAAATTCTAAAGGCTGATTTTTACGTATGTTTCAAAACACATTATTACAAATTAATAATCAGTACTGCCAGACACGTTTGATCGGTGCTAACTTTTAACAGACGCTTAAAAGCTTCCAAAAAAGTCATGCAACTTTTCTTATTTTCTAAAGCTTGATATTTATATATGATACTCGGTGAACTATTTCAATATTTTTTGTAAGTTGCCAGACCAATCGGATGGGCCAAACATCCCCCCAGACACACCTAAAGGATCACTACGTGTATGAGCGCAGGCTTTTATAACAAAGCACTATAAAATATTCTTATTAATAGTCTAATGAAAGACTTCAGTAGTAATTAAGTAATATTTTCACGCTTAATTAAGACAATAATTATTGCATAATAAAATATAAGTACATTTGAACTCATAATGATAATTATGAACAAACATTTGCTGACTTATGAAGAAGGTGTTTTATTGCAATATTCAGAAAATTTATGGTTTTAAACAGCAATCAATTTAACAAAATAATAGTTTTTTGGCATCTGGTAAGAAGCAAAAAAATACAAATTTTACTATTAGCAAACTTCAACATAATTTATGTAAATAATAATCATTATTCAGAGTAAGTTAGCTGTAATTCTTAAAAAAATAATTTCAATCTTTATTATTATCATTGAAGTTTGATGTCTCACCATCAATCCAATGTTGATATTGAATATTTTCATTATCTTCATCAGCATCTTTAGTTTCTACTTCTGTAAAATAAATAACATAATTAAAAAGGAAATAGTTTTACAAGTTAAATGTAGATAATTCAAAGAATGCCTAATTCATCTTGAAGTGATTCACTAACAAAGGCCGGTAACTGGTCCCCATCAAACCAGTTGAAATGATATTGGTTATCTTCCAATGTTCACCCATTATTTTCAGGACTAAAAATACAAATTCCCTTCCTATGAGCATTACTCCAGAGACTAGTCATGTAATTAGCTCATCGAAACTGCTGCAAAAGCTCACTTTTACACGGTGGTAAGTTGCTTGCATCAAAGCTTTTAACATTCTTTCGATTGAACTCTTCATTGATGTCAGAAACCATATAAGTATTGATGAATAACTGAAGCCTGACAGCATCTATGTCAATCATTCCGGGAGCGTTGTAAACTTCCCAAATAAATTTCTGTATTTTGTTAAACACATTTTTCTCTAGTTCTAAGTCTGAATAAATCTGGATCGCCAAATTTCATAAATACTTCCTGGTACTCTTTGTTTTTCTTCAGTATATTGAATGGCGTTTGCTTGCCTTTTTTTTTAAAAAAAGTTGAATTGTAATCACATCCAGTGATTGCATGAAGTCCCGGCAAACAACGGCTTAAAAAATGTCCTAAATGTTCGTAAACCTTAGTGATATCGATATATCTTACTCTATTTCCTATGCCAATTAATAGCCACACATGGGAATCTTCATTTTTTTAAATGACGCATATTGTCCAACATGATTGCTACAATGTCGGTATCAGAACATTGAATTACAAAATTAGCTTGAACATCAATATTGCAGATATGATGAATAATTTTAGTGTCAGCTTCCTCATTATCAGTGCATGTTAGAGTTTCATCAATATTAGATACAACTATATTGTTAGTGACAGTAAAAGAGTGACTTTTTTTTTAAATTAACGACAATATTTTTGTTGTTCGTAAATGGTACCATATCTTCAGTACTCCAGTGTAGTATAAAAAATCAACAAGAGCTTGTTTGAACTGTATATTTTTTAATTCTTTGGCGAAATCAGACGGTCGAATTTGATCAGGTCTAGTGATATTAAACCCCAATTGTGTTGATTCATGTCGGAGAGATCTTTCGTAATCTTTTATAAACGGAAAAAAGTATTGATTGAAAATAATGTCAAATCTTTTTGCATTTAAGTAAGTGACCATATGTAACATTTTTTTTTTGAAATACTGCTAAATGTTTGAGGGACATTTTCACTGTGTGAAGTAGGAAAAATCCATCAATTACTACAATATTTATGTGAGACAGTGGATTATTTTCAACATCTTTTTCCAAACATTTCATTAAAATAGATTTCTGAGTCTTACAAATTCCACCATCAAAATGGTATAAAGATAATGGAACTGGTGTTTTGGAATATGTAAAAATTTTTGTCATATCGACTGAGATCGATAGAAATACCAAGTATATGTCCAAAAAAATCCTTCTGAACACTTACTTCTAGTAGTTTACCACCAATTTTTGTTTTTCTTTTTTTGCATAATCTATGGAAAAGTTGTCTGCGTTTTTTTTTATACTCTTATCAAACCTACTATCATCTTACTCACATTCTGCGATAAATGTTTTATGTTTAATCTCACCATGTTCAATATTGAGAAGGAATTTTTCAACTGTTTCTGATGCTGCTTTACCAGATAAAATATTTATTAACAGATCTTTAGGTACTTCAGTATCAAATGGATTGATAAATTGATCAAAGCTATCAATGAATGCTTGTAATTGCTTGATATTTTTTATATTGTGATTCGTTAACTCAGCTGCTACATCTTGCTCTATTTGTAGATCTAAATCTTTAAAAACATAACTAATAATTGTAGATCTTATATCATGGCTAAGAGCCCATCATTGACGTGCTGAGATAGAATTGGGGAATTGAATTATACCTGTCAGTCTCCTGGCTGCATCTGCGTTAATCGTTTGTTCAAGAACTAAGTAAATTGATTGTTTGGAAAAGGTTTATAGGTTCTTTGAATGCCAAAGAATCCTTTTTGAAATTCTTCGAACAAATCTGGGTGAGTTTCGACAACTTTCATCGAATTATCATAATATTTAGATGCTCAGCGAGCATAATTTGGCTGATTACAGATGAAAAGTAGATTCGTGATTTTGGGTAATACAAATTTATGCAGTTCAAAATCCCCTGCACAGATACTTCTTGATAAAGTCAGATAATATTGAATAAGATTAATATAAATAAAATAAAACTTTGGTGTTTTACCGAACTCTCCGTTGAGAGTTTGCCCTACCTTAGACTGAACACCAAAACGCACACACATAAAGAGTAGAAGAGAACAGACGAGGTGTATCTATCACTCTCTTAAGTGGATGAATAATCACATAATGCTCATACGCATAGCGATCCTTTAGGTGTGTCTGGGGGGATGTTTGCCCATGCGATTGGTCTGGCAGCTTACAAAAAATATTGAAATAGTTCACCGAGTATCATATATAAATATCAAGCTTTAGAAAATAAGAAAAGTTGCATGACTTTTTTGGAAGCTTTTAAGCGTCTGTTAAAAGTTACCGCCGATCAAACGTGTCTGGCAGTTCTGATTATTAATTTGTAATGTGTTTTGAAACATACGTAAAAATCAGCCTTTAGAATTTGAGAAAAGTTAGCACTCTTTCTACCGACCTTTAATACCTGTTACCTGTAAATTGGTGGCCGTTGGGACAAGCTAGCAGGTATGCACACACTCAAAGTTTATGCTAGCACTACCTTATCCTATATATTTTATTTGTTAGAAAATAAGTAACGTCTGGGGGCCCTGGGATCTTGGACTAACAGGAGGAATGACAATTACTGGACTCTGTTGTGGTCGATCCCCTCGTAACAAACATGATCACATGCTCTACACTTTGTACGAAGGTGAGGTGTGTTCATATACCCTATTAAGGTCAGTTTTTGTTATTTAAAAAATATTCATAGTTAGAAATTACCCATTTTTTAGTCAACAGTGTAAAAGTACTATTAGTGAATTACTATGCACCAGTTAGTTGAAAATTTTATGATACTGACTAATAATTGTTTGAAAATCTTTTTCATTCCTGGTTGGATGGATTTCATTCCTAGATTCTTTTTTAACTCTATGTAGAGAAAAAAATATTGCATCATTTACATCCTGTTGCATAAGACAGAGGTATGTTTTCACAGTTTCCAAACAATATGAAACATTAGCAAATGTAACAGTTTTGACAGGAGTTTAATTATCTGCATGAGGATTGCTATTCATTCGCTCCAACTAATCAAATTCCTCGGCTTTTGGTGCACAAATAAGCAGTCCATCATCAAACATATCATAATCATAAAAATCTTAAAATATTCCCTGCATTATGGTTTGGAATGAGGTAAGAAAGGAATTTCCTGTCCTACTCATGACTCACACTATAGATTATGCCCATGACTCATCTGCACTTGAAAGTCGAAGAATGGTCTTCACGATTTTCCATTTAAACCTGCTGCTGACAAGAAAATTCATTTTTTGTTCCGGTCAGAATGATATGTCATTTGGAAAAAAAAAAATCCAATTTTTTCTAATACAAACTAATAAAAATTTTTTTCAATTACTGAGATAATTTGTTAATTTGAGGTTTGTTTATCGTTAAGTAGGGGGCTTACATTTTAATGGGAAAAAGAAAAAAATTCATTAAATAGGGGTCCATTAAACCAGGCATCACTGTAAATAGGTAAGCATAGAGTACTTTCACAATGAAGCAGCAAAAGATATAGCAACCTAAATGTGTAAATGATCGGAAATATATATATATATATATATATATGTCCCTTTTTATATTATTTTATGATCCTATCCAGCTTGTACTCAAATTTTATTTAAAAAAATATTAAATAACAGAAAGTGATAGGGAGTTCTTTTAGTGTTGCCAGCTTAATGAAATGACCATGTAAATGATATCAGCAATTTCCATTTTATGTGATATTTTATTTAATTGTGATTAGAGATTATTTATAAATGTCATTAAAACTTGTACTATATTCAGATTTTTTGTTGCCTTAAAGAATATATAAGCGAAATCTCAGGTAATTTATTACAAACTGTGTTGATCGCTTTTATACAGTCATATCAAATATTGTATCATCTGTTATCTAATAAATATTTTGGCACTATAATTAGTGCATCTATCACCAATAATAACAAAAAAATTGATTTTAATGTAAATATAGAATAAATGTCTTTATTCCTCATTATCACGGACATGGAGAATGTTTTAGTCACAGAAAGTTAAAGAATTGAAATGTTACTTCTAACTTTCAGATAATGTATTCAAGTATGATTCATTGGACTCGTCTTATTGCTGGTGGACTTGCACTCCCACTTGTTTTTCCTTGGTTGGTTTATAATCTTTACAGATCACACTTCAAGAACAAAATTTTTCGTAATCGATTTCTCGAGGACAAAGTGGTTTTAATAACTGGAGCAAGTTCTGGACTTGGAGAAGGTAATTTACAAGAATTAATTGCAAAGTCTACTTTACACAGAGCTTATATATTCAAATAAAGAATTATGGAACTAAGACAAAATTAAAAAGGCATATTAATTGAACAAATTTATTATATGTGTATATTTGAGATATTGAAGGATTATTTTATTAAATGCATTATATTGAAATAAATTTATTATGAACCAAATGTTATGTAACTTTTATTTTAAAATTTTTTTTTGAGTAGTAAGAGTTACTACATTTGCTTTTCAAAGCATTTAAATATAAAATTTTATGTTCTAATTTTATGCTTATTATGTCAAGAACAAATAAAAATGTATTCTTTCTTTGTATTTTTTAAAATAATTGTAACACAAAAGTGAAGATTTTAAGAAAAGATGATCTTTGAAATTTTTAAAGGATACTTGTTGTTTCTTTCAGTTAGTTCTCACTTTGATGCACCTCTTGGGAGGGGGAATTTTATGCCAAATGGCAATCAAAATTTCTGATACCTCTACTAAGTCTATAACCTTTTTTTTTTTTTTTTTTGCCCCAAGATAACAGCATATCTAATGTGCATTGCAAAATTTTTGACATTAAACTACGGTTTTCATGAGAAAGAGGGAAAAAAATCATGCATATATATATATTGCTCTGCATAAAAACCATTTTGATCTTTTTGTACTCAAAATTGGAATTATCATCAAAATGAAGCTGTTTACAAAAGAGAAAAAGAGTTAGTAATTTAATATCAAAGAGAAAGAATGGCAGAATATGTAGTTTAAAATAAGGGCAGAGTGAGAGAAAGATTATTTTCAATTTGCTTAGAATTATTTTGAATAATTTTTCAGAACAAATATATGAAAAAAACATCAGTTTTTAATTTAAATGTGTGACAGGGCTTTATCACGCCTTCTCACTAATCCTCTTAGGGAATCTTTGGGGTCAGAATAGCATTATTTCAATCCAACTCTCTCAAGAAGAAACAGTGATATGCAGATTAGTAAATAGATATATAAGGGAGCTTTAGCATTCACGAGTAGTTGAATAGGAGCCGGAAGGATGAATAGAGGTCGGAGATAGAAGCCAGATAGTAGAATAGAAGTTGGATAGTAATAGAATAATAGTGGAAGAATAGAATAAAAGAGACAGAAAGCTGAGGGTTGCTCACTATGAGATATTGGTAAGAGATTAATTATAAAATGGTCTTTAGCTTATTAAGGAATCTACAGTAGATAAAGATTCTGAGGTTAGTTTCTCATAAAGATATTGAGTAGGATTTCAGGCACTATTTTACTTAGAATTGATAATTATATAATATCACTCCTGATCTGATTCCTCTAGTAAGACTTGTGTTGTGTTGATCAATATACAGTTGGCAAAATGTTTATTTGTACACTTAAAATTTTGTATGTTCTTCAAAAATAAATTAAGTAATAAAATTAAAAGTTATTGAGATACATTTAAATTGTTTTAAAAAATAATATTCTTTCACAATGAAAAATAAATTAAGCATTTATTTTAAAGAAGGGAATTTTTAAAAAAAAAATTATACTCAAAAGATTATTTGTACACTTGCTTAGTAAACATTAACAAAACATATGCAACAATGTAATGAAATTTCAATACTTTTTTAACAGTCCTTCGGCTTTTATAACTGCTTCAAGATGCCTTGGCATTGACTGAATTAATTTCTTTGTGATTTCTGTGTCAATGGAGCTCCAAAGTTCTTGAAGTTTTTTTTTTAAGTTCTCTTTATTTGTTACATTTTTTCCGAACCTCAGTGTCCAAATGCATTCATAAATTTTCTATAGGATTAAGATCTGGAGATTGTGGAGATGTTTGAAGTCGCCTTGGAGCATGATAAAGCAACCAGGTCTTAGTAACTATAGCGGTGTGCTTAGAGTCATTGTCTTGTTGGAATATAAAAGTGTTCTCCATGTGTGTGTGTGCTCAATTTCTTAGCGCTATCTAACAAATTATGTCGCAACACATCGGTATAAGCTAAAGCATTCATTTTGTTGTCAATAAATGCTAAGTTACCCGCTCCATTATTTGCTACACATCTCCACACCATAACATTTCCACCACCGTGTTTTAAAGTGGGAAGTAGATTTTTGGGTTCAAGAGCTGTTTTATTTTTTCTCCAAATTTTTCGAATACTTGGTGGTGTAAAAATCTCAAACTTGCTCGTCAGAAAAAATAACTTTTTTCCAAAAATCCATGGGTTTATTTTTGTACTTCATGGCAAACTCTAGACGTCTTTTCCTGGTTACTTCACTAAAATAAGGTTTCTTTCTGGGTGTTCTGGCTTTCAGACCAGCACTGTGCAGTCCATTTCTGACTGTCTGAGCAGACACTGAAACGTTACATGATGATAGAAGTTCATTGACAATATTTTGAGCTGATGGCATTGGTTTATTTGTTGCTGACCTTACAATCATTCATTTAGCTCTTGAAGTCAATTTACTCATACCACCAGGTCTGAGCTTATTTTCAACACTGCTGATCTCTAAATACTTTTTTACGATGTAACCAACGGTTGTAAATGACAGTTTTAAAATTTTTCCTATTTCCCGGAAAGATTTTCCCTCTTTATGGAGCTCTGTAATATGTTTTCTAATATCTAAAGAAATTTCTTTGGTTTTAGGAGCCATTTTCAAGATTATATCTGTAAATTTAAATGTAATCTGAAACTATTTAAGTATTATTAATAAACTAAGAAAAACATGAAAAACTAAGTTGAATCTAAAAAGTTTAACCAAAACTTTTGCCATACTTACACCAAAAGAATTCTGTACAAATACTCTTTTTGCAATGATTTTTCACACTTTTCCAGATTACAATTTCCTTAACACTTAAAAAGAAAAATAATTTGCATACAACAGTTAGACGCATTAAAGAAATGCATGATTAATTCGCAATTAAAATATGGGTATTTATTTCATCAAAAGCGAAGAAAAATGTGGTATACAAATAATCATTTTGTCAACTGTATATTTAGACAATAATAAATTAGATTTATTATGGAGAATCTGAGTGATCAATCATTTATTCCTACAAATCTAGGTCACATAGATGGAGAGATGATACCCCTGGGCCGTGGGGTATCACAAATGTTTTATACTCAAGATATTTTTTTTATAATGCCATGTATATTGTATTATTTATTAATACAGTCTTTTGCTGTACTTAAATATAATTTAAACACATTTATTTCATTATAAAATATTTTTCCAGAATGTTTTATGTGATCAAATGTGTAATAGATTTCTTACCACAAGATGTTCTTTTTGAAAAAACAAATTGTGTAAGAATAATATATTTCCATATTGATAAAGACTTCTTTTGTTTTTGAAATATATTCTGCATGTAAAAAATAGATTGATAAAGATGCATCATCTTAAGATTCTCTTTCTTGATATTTTATAAAAGTTTCTTTTTATGTGAGTATTGAATTTTTTTTCATAAAAAGTCAGTCACTTAGTTGTTTATTAGTATTTAGTTTTATTTTCTAAGTTTCTGTTATCTATATTTATCATACTTTTATTTTTTTATTTCATTATTAAATGTTTTAACAAATTGCATATAAAACAAATACAAAGTTTTTTAAATGTAAATGGTATTACTTAACATTGAGTTAAGTATATGATTTACATAATTGGTACTTAAAGTTTTTATGTCAAATTTTTTTGAATTATTAAATTAAATTTGTATAGATTGAGGGTAAAATGTTTTCATTGTATATTTAATTATAAATTCCTTTAAAAAATACAAATACATATATTATTAATATGCATTAAATTCAAAACCTTAATTTATTTTTTTGATGTATAATTTTAATTATATGCATATTGCTTGATTGTAAATTTATTTTTTTGGTGTATAATTTTAATTATATGCATATTGCTTGATTGTACTTTTGAGAAATTTTATTCTACTAAATTTAATTAAATAATTTTTTTCTACAGCTCTGGCCCACGCTTTTCACAAAGCTGGAACACGAGTTATCCTTGCTGCTAGGAGAACAGATGCTTTAGAGAAAGTGAAGAAAGACCTGATGGAAAAGGTAATAAAATTATTTTATGTATTGAATTAGAAATTTTCATGTAATCTATCTAATTTAAAATCTTTTTCTCTATTGTATTAAAAAATTTAGAAACCCAATAATTATTCTAAATATATTTGAAAAAAAAAGGATAGCAGGTACAAACTTATCATGCTTTTTTTCTTTGGCTGTGAAAAGAAATGAAGCTTAAAATTTTTTAAAAATATATTGTTATGAATAATAATGCATGTAATAAAATTAGAATTTGGTTGTCATAAAAAAAATACCATTTTTTGTCAGGATTTTTTTAAAAAAAATAAATTTTAATGTACAGTAATTACCTACAAATTTATCACATTTTTCTTGAAAATATTTATGAAAACAAAAATGCAGAAAAGGGAGAAATTAATTTAAATTTTAGCATCAAAATTATTCTTTTTTTCTAAATTATTAAAAATAAATTTAAAAAAGAGAAAATAAAGAAAGTACAATGTGATTCAGTATTTGCTAAATATAAACATCCTGTCTATAATCTGAATTTTTTGAACATTTTAAATTTACAAAAATATTTTTAATTAATTTTACTATAATCAGTTTTATATTTTCATATTCATTGTTATTTTATTATTATAATCCAAAAATATAACTTGTATATAATTAGGACTGTTTCTAGCATATTTTAGCATTGAATGAATCTGTGCTTGCCATTTGTTAAGTGGTTCTTTTTTTTCTTTTCCTAGCTCAGTAGGTGGAGCATTTTTTAATTCAATTAATGCCATGAATGTTTGGTCATTTTTGTCACTCTAGAAATATTTAATGGATTTGTGCAAAATAAAGTAATTTTACTTTCATAACTCATGGTTTCAAAAATTGTAGTTCAAACAAATTAATTGCTGGATTTTATCTAAACACACTGTCTGTTTAATTACTTATATCATTACAATATAATTACTCATCTTAAATTAACCCCCGAAGGACCATATTAATTTTTGACACTAATAAACATACTGGGGCTAAATAACCTCACCTAATATTTTAGATGAATTGTATAGAGCATTTTATCTCATTGATGTAATAAACTTCTGACATGTCTCTAAAAGGATTTCACACCATATTTTATGAAGTGATATTCTAGTTCTTTGAAATTTGTTCGAAAGTTATTTGACTATCTTAAATGCCTTTCCTGTTCTTCTCACAGATTTTCAATTATACTAATATCAAGACTTTTTGATGGCCATTTCAGATGATGAAAACCATGGTTAGGATTGAAGCAGGTCTGTACAGTTGTGGCATTATGGGGTGTCATCCTGATATATTCTGTCATCATCTATCTGGAAACCAATCTTCCATTGATAAATTAAAACCATTTTCTAGATGAGAAAAGTACTCATTTTCAGTTCTGTTAATTTTTATAGTGATAAAGGGACCAAACCCATTCCAACCAAATGCTATCCAGATCATTAATCCTTTACCTCCAGACTGCACGACTGGTTGTATACAATCTGGATGGAATGCTTCTTGTTGTTCCTGGTGAATTCATTGTCTGCCATCATTTTTAATAAGTGTAAAATGGCTCTCATTGGACCATACAACTTTTTTCCGCATTTCTTCTTCCCAGGTTTTATATTCTTTAGCTGAAACATAACAATATGATCGATTTATAGCTGACAAATAGGGTTTCCGTGTTGGTTGTCGACTTTCAAGCCTAAGAAATTTAAGGTATCTTCATATTGTTCTGTGAGAGATCTTTGTTTTCAAGTTTAAATGAATCTTCTTTGTGTAACAACTACATTTACACTCTACCTTCCCTTGACCATTAGCAACAGCCAGGGGGCACCACTTGTTCTTTTGAGAAGCGAGAACTTGTTCTTCCCTCTCTGCTGCCCTGGATCGCCCCGAAGCAAGATGTGTACACAATGCGTGTCTCTCCTTTTAGTTCTTAAGCTATTTTCTGTAACTGTAATTGATGTGTGTTGTTTTTTTAAGTGACCCCTTGTGTTGTGGAACGTAAGAACATTAAATAATATTTGTTCCTGTTATACAGCCTTCTTTATTCAGTACAATGAAGACACAACATGGGGGATTGTCTTAATGGCGCCTAACGTTTTAACTGGACCAAGAAACCGAGATGCTGATCAACGCTTCCCTGAGCAGACATGTTTTTTTTCTGCGACCAACTAACCACGTGTATGGAAATTTTAGTGTATGTCGCCCCGACAGTCAATGTGAAAGTACTTGATTGTATCTGAAAATCATCGATTTTAATATCATCCTGATACTAAGGCTCATCTTTTAGTTGGAAAATTGTCAGTTTTAGTACCATCCCAATACTAAGGTGAAAGTGCTCGTCTTTTAGTTGGAAAATTATCGGGTTTAGTATCATCCCGATACTAAGGTGAAAGTGCTCGATTTTTTGTGAAGAAAATAATCCAAAGTGAAATTGTGTTGATTTATGTGTTAAAAATACCATCGTGATCAAGAAAGTGGCATGCTTAAGAAATATGTAAGATATTTTACGTTAAATAGAAATATATTCAATATCGTTTTGAAGTGCACAAGTGGTGTTTACAAGATATCTGCTATTTTGAAGAAAAACAATCTCATCTCGAGATTATGTGTTGCTGAAATCTTCACCTGTACTTGAAGAAGAAAACGGAAATTAAATCTGAGTAGATGTAACAAATCTTTAGTACAATAATATTGAGGAATATGATTAGTATTATATATTAGTATTATATATTGAATTAGTATTTGTATATTTTGTTTCAATAATGCAATTTTTTAGAATTGTAACGGTCTCTTACGTCATAACTGGGTAAACCAAAATAATATGGACAAGATTTCAGGGTAATTAAAATATTTTAATGACATAAAATAACACAGTTGCAATGGACAGACACTTAGACACAATACAGCAGGGGTGGGCAGACTTTTCTTGGGTACGAGCTACTTCTAATTTTTTCAAGGTGTTGTGGTCCACCCAGTGTTAATGGCGCACGCAAGGGGAAGGGGTCCACAGGTCCGGATCCTCCCTCATAGCCCTTTCTTTTTTTTCTGATTGATCATAATCCCATGTAAAAAGAAAGGAAAATGTTAGTATTTTTTTATTAATTAATGTTAATTATTTGTTCAGTAATTTATTTTTTTCTGTTTTTTGCTTCCGACAATCGACAAAATAAAAAAAATATGTTTGGCTATGTATTGGGGAATAATACGAGAATTGTAGACCTTCGACCCTCAACCCCCATCTTAAAAAATTCTTGTGTATGGCACTGCCCAATGTTGTAGGTACAGGAATTTTTCAGGGGGGGGGGTCTGGGTCGAAAGTTCCACCGTTCTTGTATCATTCTCCTTTTGATTTTGTCGATTTTGGGGAACAAAACACAGTAAAAAACTAATTTTTGAATAAATAATTAGCATTAATTAACAAAATTAATCATTAATAACAAGTAATTAAATTTTACGTACTACATACTTAGAATTATAATCAATCGAGAAAAAAAATCAAGGGCTTTGGGGGGGTCCGGACATTCAGGACCCCCCCCTTGTGTGCACCACTGCGTAGGTGTGATTATGTAAGGAAAAGGTTATTATTATAACTTAATAATAAATACGGAATATGTACTTACCTTTTGTAACTACACTTTTAACCCAAAACGCAAGATGCAGACACAATAATAATAGCCACAAATATAATAATATCAAATGATGCATTTATTATGAAACAATTCAAAATACACTAAAAAATTAAACAGTTTTATCTAAATTTAGTTTTTGTTGTTATAGTCAGTAGAAGACTTGTAGTGTGCATACTGGGAGATAATCTTGAATATTTCTGTATATAATTACTAACTGCTAAAATCTTCAGGAGGTCACCTCAAAATGTCTTGGCGGTCCACCGGTCGATCACACGATCGACGTAATGCCCACCCTGGCAATACAGGGTAAACATTTAGAGGAAATAAGTGAAAATTAGATAAATTACATAGTCCAGGATTGGACAGCGAGACGGGTAATGCTCACTCATTCAATTCCAAACTCTTTCTGATGGTAATAGTGTTTCGTTCGGTCACACTTCCATTACAAGTACCGCCACGTACATTTCGGTCTTAGAATTAAACGATGTGTTACATTTGTAATTTGTAGAGTTGTCAATTGTCTGCTTTCCCTATTTTTCTTCACAATTTCCTCTCATCAGGTTTTGTTATTTTCTTGGGTCTATGTCCCCTAGATTATGAAGTTTTTCTGCTACTTTTACTTAAGTATGCTTTATGTATCCCAATTATGCTTCTGTTCGATATTTTAAGTTTTGAAATTTCAGGTACTTTCACATGATTTTTGTCGCAAAGAAACAATCTGCCCTTTAAACACATTAATAGCTTCTGTTGATGCTATTGTAAAACAAAAACATTTAGTTTTAAAACAATCTAAATAATAGAGTTGATTACTTTGACAAGTAATTTTATAAGATATTAATGAATATTTTTTATAGTTGAAATTTAAGGAAGAATAAAAGTAAGTGGAAAGGTGACAAGTCATTGGGTCACTTTGTTCACTTTTGAATATTTCAGAGCATCATGAATTTTTGTTTTGTGATATTCATAGTTCTTAATGCAGTCAGTCTTATGTATAGTATAATATCTATAAAACTAGTTTAAGTGGAATGTATAGTTAAGAAAAGCAGTTTTTGGATGACCATTGTAACTATAAAAATTATGCTAATAGCATTTTCTACTAGATTGTATATTTAACTTATCTATGTCTAAAATCAAATAATATTTATTAATATCATCTAAAATTATAAGGAAGGATTTTTTTTAATGTTAGAGACCCCATTGCTTCAGAAATACTGTTCTTGTCTTAAGGCTATAGCTCTTAACTTCACATTTTGCCATGAATAGGCTAATCTAATCTATTATTGATCTTAAATAATTATATATTTTGAATTTTGCTTTATTTTAAACTTATTTTTCTCTTATTCATTTCTAATTTAATCTATGATATGAATATTTCAGTTAACTCCCATTCTCTTAAAAATTATTTTGTAAAGTTCATCACAATTGAAAAACTTGTAAATATTTAGAAGTATTATTTTGCTTTTAGTATCCATCAAAAAGTATTCCTGTTGTGCTTACTCTGGATCTTCTTGATTTAAAAAAAATGCCAGAAAAGGCTAAAGAAGCTTTAGATATCTATGGGCACATTGATATTTTGGTCAATAATGGTGGTATCAGTTACAGAGGTGAAATAGCTGATACTGACCTGGATGTTGACTTAAGAGTGATGTTTACTAATTATTTTGGACCAGTTGCTCTTACTAAAGGTAATTGTGTATTCTTCTAACTTCATTTTATTAAAATATTAACATAAGCAGTAAAATTTATTATTATTTGCAGTTTGAAAATGTGTTCTTATAATTTCAAAAAATGCTTTAAATCATTGTTATGTGTGATATTGATTTAATTTTTTTTACAATGTATTATAAATATTTTTACTAAAATACATTTAAAGTATTATTTTACGTTCAATTTTGACTGCTTATTTCCAAGCACATGATGAAAAATGAATTCACTGGGAGAAAATAGTGTGAACAAAAAATTAATTAATTATAAGAGAATTTTAAAAAAATTAGAATTGTACATAATAAAAGCAACTATTTTTTTTCAATTTCAAACAGATGATTCTTTTTTAATTAATTGTATTTATTAAAAATCTTTTTAATGATATTAATTATTGCTAAAAGAACTAAAGAGCAATTAATGTGTCATGCATCCATTTATTAGTAACTGTTTTTGCTAATGCTGTATTTATACAATTTCATTTCTTTTGACTCAATTCTGTTGATTCAAATCATTTATACGTTAAATATATGTTTATATACCATTTGGGTAAAATCCTACGAGAGCCCACACCCTTGGCGACAAACCCAAAAAAAGCGCCAAGCCAGAACAAGATGGCGACACGCGAATCCGACAATGGCGACAAGGAAATATAGCAGGATAAGGTGGATGCATAATGAAAATATATGTAAATAATACAGAAATTAAACATTTAAGATAAAAAAATATAAAAACAGCTCTTCTGATCTTTTCCAAGTGGAGGGTACAGCATAACAACAGATTTTAAAAAAGCCTTAAAGGTCTCATCGCTAAGCGAATGATCGTGTGAACGCTGTCATATTTATTCTGCGAGGTAATGGTCGAACATACATTCGGTGTGGCTGGTAAGATTGCGAAGAAAGCGTTTTATTGCTGACCATGTTTCATCATGCCGATCATTACATTTAGGACATTCATAACTCGAAGCAATCAATCCTTTCTTCATATACCATTCAATCAATTCTTTCTTACCTTTCGCATTCAACAAAGTAAAAAATTCTAAAGTATATTCCCTCACACACGCAGCCAGCCCGGAGCCCAACAACAAAATGAAATTCAAAATGCGTGTGCACAAAATACGAAAATGCTAGAAATAGTTAGGGTTGCCATATGTAGTGTTTAAAAGTAGGGTTACCAAGATGGTGCAATTATTGCCAACCAAAGTAATTTGCACCAAGGGTGTGTGCTCTCTTAGGAGTGAACCACCATTTGTTTACATCGTTATATAAAGAAAATGTATGTGCTTTATATAGCTTCACTAAGATCTTATCATTCTAAGCATTTTAAAAGTAATATAAGAAACATGTCCTTTAGTCCAGCAGGTGCTATATGCAGCTAGCATTTCTAGCTTTGCTTTCATTGGATGATCTATTTATGAGTTTTCTTCAAGTGTGTTAAACAATGATGTATAGAAAGGATTCTATATTCATTTAAACATAAATATTTCTGTTGTTGCAAACTTTAAGGTTATGAAACACATACCTGTTTATCATGCTTTGTAGAATTTTGAAGCATTCAATAAATATCCAATTTTTCATAATCACAGTTAAATAATCATTTGCTATTAAAGTACAGGTTCTAAAATATGGGACATTTTTAACACAAGAAAAAAATGAACTAACTTGAATGAAAATTCGATGTATCAAGTAGGAAGATTTTGTGTTCTTATTTACGTCAGCATTTTTGTTTCATTTATTTATAATGAATTTAATTTTTAGAAATACATTGTAACATTAAAAAGTATCTTACTAAGTTCTAATGAGATTGAGTTAGTATATATATATCCTTACTAGTATTATAAATGTGAAAGTTTGTTTGTCGTCTTTCACTCAAAAAGAACTGAATGGATTTTAATGAAACTTTACAGTAACATAGCTTATACATCAGAATGACACATAGGCTATAATTTATAAAGATATTGTGTGAAGTGTCCAAAATATAAAGATATTTGTCGAGTAAGTAGGAAAAATTTCTCCCGTCTGCTAGCAATTCTATTGTGCGCCGCAAAAAAGCCCACGGCAGCATATATCGATCTTTTGTTTGTTAAGAAACCCTTTTTGTTTTGTCTATGCAAGGCTCTCACTTCTAATTTATTCCCACGATTGGTGTAATCCCTATTTTTTTAGTTTTAGAATTAAATTAAATTTTGAAGGGAGAGGTTTTTTAAATCTATTTTTATTTGAATAGCTACTATTAATTTTTTTCATGGGTAAGCCATTATCATCAAAATAGTGAACCATAATACAATAAAAATTAATAATTTATTTCTATGCACTTTTTTAATAATTTTATTATGTACATTTGGTAGTAACAAATTGATCCTTATTTCAAAATAAATACTTTTATCGCTTCTGGTACTCAAAGGAGATAAACTTTGTCTTTCACACTACATCAGTTAGACAAATTTGCATATTTTGTTTGTGGTTAATAGTAAATTATAATGCTATAATTTTAATTGGATGGGCAGATATTGCATTTTTTAACTTCAAAAATAATAATGACTGCTGTACTGTATTTTTTGGAGTGAGTGAATATTGAAAGTCACACTGTACAGCTATATGAGGGCTTTTGGCAACGGACCACGTAATTTTGAACCATGGTCAAGTGAGGAGGATGACACCTGAGCTGCCACCCTTTTTTCCTAACTACCACACCACACCAACTTAGCAGGAATATTCTTTGAAATCCACTCTTCTCTAAGATGTATGTAAACATGGGCTCTATGATGAGTATTTTAGCGGGGAAGGCGAATAGTTTTGTAGCAGAAATTGCATTTTCAACAGATTGCAAAGTTTATCATTTTTGTTCCAAAAAATAGTTAACGCCAAAATTGAAGTGTCTTATGTTTTTTGTATGTTAATGAAGACCTTAGAAAACGATTTAACTATTTATTTTAAGTGAACAGTGTATATAATTAATTAATTAGCTATAATGGGTACAATTTCCCACAGTTGAGTATTTTGTTTATGTATATTCCTTAATTTTTTCAATGTACTGATCCAAAAAAAAATATTGCATGAAAAAAAACTGCAGTAAATCATAATGCGGTAGATAAAGGGTTAATGTGCATCGGATCCCTACAGGGTGGGTCTTTAGTGTTACTAGGCTCGAACTCATGACAAGGCCAGCCACTGTATTTTTTGGAAGTGTAGAAAAAGTACTTACTAAAAATTATGCCGCGTAAGGGTAAGTCTAATCTTTTCCAAAGCTCTAATAAAGCTCGAGCTATGAAAGTAGCTAGACATTTGCCAACTTGACACTATCGCCAATATAATTTAAGAAATGGTGTTGCTTGCGAATATTACAATTTTAACATAAAATAAATACAACAGAAGGTAATATTAATGTATCACACTTTCAGATATAAATTATTTACTCTATTTTAAGCGTTCACTACACAAAATTTGTAACTATGTGTTACTTTTGCTGAGTTGAGATCAGCTCAAGGAGGTATTTTCAAAAATCGACCCTCAAGAGAGTTACGGAGAGTTATAAATAATAAAAAAAATCCTTTTTATCAGCTAATAGATCTACAAACTTAAAATTTAACAAAGGTTTTTTTTTTTTTTTTTTTTGTTCATTTGAGCCATGCAAAAGTTTTTTTTTTTGTTTCATTTGCAATTCATGTAAAATTAACTCGTTAAAAACTTCTTTATCCTTCAATCTGTATTGTTTAATTATTCAGTTCACCTGTGCAAAGAATGGGTATACCAGCTAGTACTATATATATATATAATATCTGGACATTTATCTCTTTAATTTATATATGACTAGGAATCTAATAAATGACTGAAAATATAGGATCACTTATTCAGAATTTTAAGACAAAAACAATTTTTATATGAAGTTTTTCAAGCTAAATTTCCCCTTTTCATAAATTTAAGGATGGGGAGAGCTCCCTTCAAAATGTTTAAAGACTTGTGATCATTTTGTATTGAGATAAATTGTCATTGTTCTCTATATTTCTTTTATTGTTCTTTGAATTCCATACAAAATCTGTTCATAAAATTATATTTGTCAAAGTTGGGGGAAAGTTTTTTTTACTAATTAAATTGATTTATTTACAATGTTATAATTTAACAGCTTGTGAAAAGTGTAAAAGTATCCTATTTTTTATTATTGTTTTGTGTTCAATTTAATCAATAAACTTTTTACATTTTCTGTTCTTTAGTTAATTGAAATAAATTAATTTCATAAAAGTTCTGTGTTTGGTATGAAGTTTAACTTCTGGGATTCTCTTATTTTAATTACAGATTTAAGTTTTATTTAAAACCACATTTAATTTCTTGTCCAGGGCTCGTATTTCAGCTCATAAATAATATATACATTTTTAATTTTTCACCTGATTGAGATTTGAATATATTAGTATTGAGAACCATTTTGCTATTTGAAAAGTGTACCAAATTGGGATCATGTTTTTAGTCTATTAAAGGTTTTTAAAAAAATTTTAAGCAATCACTGAAAATGAATTATTTGAATAAAATAGTTTGCATTTATAATGTGCCACATCAGTTTTGTTGTTACAGTAACTGGTTTTTGTTGATAAGTATTAATGCATGGGAAATGTCTATGCAAAATTTGTTACAATGTATAAGGCAATACAGTTCAGATTTTAAATAGAAAGTTATAATTGGAATTCTGCGTTTTTTTATACTAGCTTAATATTTTATTTTTCATTAATTATGATTGTTAAAATATTAGATTTCAAATACTGAGTTAAATTGAATATCTTTTTCGTATAATTTTTATTGGTAAAGAGTGTTCTATCTTTAATCAGTAATTTACAGTTCACTTACTACATTTTATATTTGTAAAATCTACAATCTAAAGAACATCATGTGATGGAATTTCTTATTCTGACAAACGACTCAATTCAAATCTCAATTGTAAATTATCTACAGAATTTGATTTTCACTTTAACAATTTTTGTACTGATTTCTCTATTTGTATCCCCCCCATTATGTTCAGAAATGTAAATTATTTATTTTTAAAATGTTTATATATTTTCTTAGCTATCTTGCCTTCCATGTTAGAAAGAAATTCAGGTTTTATCCTTGCAATAAGCAGTGTTCAAGGGAAAATAGCAATTCCTTATCGATCAGCTTGTAAGTGTAAAAATTGTTTTTTAATACAATTCATTTCCTGATTACTTGAAAATGCCTAATGAAAACAAACATTTAGATTCTTCATGAGTAATATCAAATTATTAAACAGCAATGTACATTTATTCAGAATTTTAGATTAGCTTAGAAAAAAACATAAGCAATTTAATTTTGAATAGTTTAATCAAATATACATATAAATGTAATATGTATATAATTTTAAATATTTTTAACGATTGTTATAGAGCTATTAATTTATTACTAATTATCAAATTTTTTACATCATACATGATATTTAAAAATTTCTTGTGTCATTTTCTCAAATACAATTCTTCTAGATTCTTCATCCAAACATGCACTCCAAGCATTTTTTGATACATTGAAATCTGAGTTAAGCCACACAAATATACATGTATGTGTGGTCAGTCCAGGATATGTACAGACCAATCTTTCATTGAATGCAGTTACAGCTGATGGGAAACAATATGGTGGTAAGAATTTTTTTGATGCATATATATACCTTTTTTATACCTATGAATTTATTTTTTACTTTTTGTTCTTAGTGGAGTAAGTCCTTTTCAATGGCATTTGGATATTTTTTTTTCTTTCTTTAATTCCATTCTTTTTTAGTTTAAATTTTAAATTGTTACTTTTGAAAAGGAATTATAAATAAAATGTTATCCAATAACCACATGTAGTGTATGAAATAAGCTTTTTGTGGATATTCAATTTATTTTCATGCATTAATTATAAAATTTTCTGTGTTTATAAAATTCCTTTTTAAATACATTTAAAAAAATATTTTTAAATGGTTGTTTTTATGGAAAGTTGGTGATTTCAATAGGAGTAAATTAAGTTTTTATATTTTTATTGTTGAAAAATAAAATATCAAAGAATTTACTTTTGATTGCATAAAACAACCGAATTTTTTTTAATACACTGATAAGTCTTGCACCATAAGCTTGCATAATAAATGAAAAGTTAACATGGCTTTTAAGTTATAGTAAACAATTTATTTATGAATATTTTTTGATGAATTTATTTAACCATTATTAATGACCATTTATTTAAAGATAGAAAAAAAATTCAGAAAGAGAAATGTTTACAAATATGGGAGATTGAATAATTATATGTAATTTTTATTAGAATTCAGAATTTTTTCATTAAAATGATTAAATAAGAATGTGATTTTAAATGAATCATATGTAATTAAACATCTGAAATTAGATTAATAGTTTTAAAAAATGGTTAACCATCTTAAAAATGCACCTTTAATTCTGAAACAAATTTTATTTAGAAAAAATTTGAAATTACCAAGAATTACAATAGAATAAAATTTCTAATTAATTCTTAAACATCTTATTAATTATAGTAACAAAGTAGGAGATATTTTGAAAAATTCCAGTCAGCAGTAATTATAAAATCTAATGTCGTGTAATTGATGATGATGTCATGTCCATGATGAGACCAAATCAGACAGTACATTAGGCCCAGATGACTGTTTTGGCAATCTGTTCAGTAGAGGTTTGTTGATGAAAACAGGATCCCCTTTTCTTGTAGAGCAGCAAGAATAGATATATGAGCAGGTGTTAGATCTGTATCTGAGAACACAATTCCTATAAGTTCTACCACCATCCTTATCAAGCTTCATTCCTCTGTAATGACCTGTTCTAAGCCTAGCAATGATCTTGGTTATAAGACAGTCTAGAGTTGATGCTTTACAAGAATTAACTTCTCTCTCAATTTGAAGCAGCATTTGTGTCTAATTAGGTAACGTTGACAAAGTTGTCATTATTCAGATTTCTAGTTGCCTTCGCCAGTTTATCTGCATTTTCATGGTCTGTAATGTCAACATTTGCTGGCAACCATTGGAGATAGCAGACTTTATTTAACTCATGTAATCTAAACATGTGAGAGCAAATCTCTTGAGTAATTAAGTCATGTAATTACTTTTACTTTAATACTTTTTTTTTAGTCATGGATCAAGCAACAGCAAGTGGCATGAATCCTGATGAAGTTGCTGAGAATATAATCATTGCAACAGCAGCAAAGCAATCAGAGCTGGTACTGGCTGGACTGCTGCCTAAAATTGCCATTTGGATTCGAGTAGTTTGCCCCTGGCTCTATTTCTACCTGATGGGTAGTAGAGCACGAAGAATACGAGCATCAAAAGCAATTAAACAAGAGTAATTTTTATTATTATTCATGTACATATAAAAAATGATCACATTTATTTGTGTAAATATTTTTTTTGTATTGATGTTTGTTATTATATCATGTATTAAATATTGGAATTCCAAGAAAAATATCAAATATGCTTTTGCTACTAATCTATATTTCATATTAATCTTTTCTTTGCCTAAATAATAAATTCCACTATAATACATGGTTCGTTCACATGATTGAAATAGACGTATAAAAACCAGTGAAATAAAATGGTCTTAACAAATAATGGGTTGAATGAAATCTTTAATTAAATTTAATTTTAAATTTCAGTTAAACTTAAATTGAATACCATAATTATTTTAGTTGATAGAATCGAAATTATGCATTAATTAAAGTAATAAGCTTCCAAATCAATTTCTTCAGTCTCTGTTATCACTTTGGATTTGTTTTGCATGTGTATTTAATTCTTAATATGAGGGAAACATTTTTAAACTTCGATGGGAAAGCTGAACATAACTTATTTTAATATTTTAAGTGAAGATTGATTTGCAGAAGTGTATGCATACAGATGCAATAATTCTTCCATGCTAGAATATTTTTCCCATTGAGAACCTATTACAAATAAATCGTAAAACCAAATTTTTAGAACCACTTTGGATTAATATTAAAGTAATAATGTGTTAACTTTAAAAAATTTCTGAATTCTTGCTTTTCTTATATAATGTGTGGATACTTTTAAATTGAATGTATTTTTTATTAATATGTTTTAATATTCTCTACAAATATGTATTTTCTTTCAAGAAAACCATAGTAAAAAGCAAAGTATAGTACATGAAGCAATGGACTAGAAACATGATATTGCATATCGTACCACTGTGGCATAAAATGAATTAGACCATTAAACTAAATTAGTTATCTTGCAGACATCTATTTAACTACTCATTTCAGCAGGTCAATAATCAAAAACATATAACAATTGTAAAATATACTGAGTATATAATGGTTGTTGTATATGTTTACGATTAGTTATGAATTAACTAAGACATTATAGCTTCTGCATTGCTTATCTTATTTCCATTTTTTTTAGGACTATAGTTTGAAATGGTTCATTAAAAAATGATGAATGTAGTGCATTTTCTTTTGCACTACATTCTATGCACTACACTCTTTCTATGGAAGTGCAAAAGGTGTTCCCCATCAATTTTGACAAATATGTTGTAGTGATAGCATGCAGAGTAAAAAATTTCAATGGTTGTGGTAACTCCAAAGCCCAGTGGCTGAGTGGGTTAGTGCATTGTGCTTCCACACCACAGATCCGAGGTTCAAACCCCGGGCTGGGCAAGGTTGACTCAGCCTTTCATCCATTCAGTGAATCGATAAATGAGTACCAAACTTGCTCCGGAACTTAACACTGAGCATTTCGCGTCAGACTGACCGAAACATCTGCTCATGCACCTCAGGGTCCAAGGTTGTGTATACTGAGTTGGGCATAGTAGGCCTTGGCCTTCATGGGCTGTTGTACCACAAGTTGGTGGTAACTCCAGAGTCCCTATCCGAAATTAGTTGTTTCAAGACATAGCAGATTTGTGTATTTATTTAAGGTGTTGCAGAATTTATTAAAATAACCATTTGTTATTAGTGATATAGAATAATTTGTAAGCCATCTGAAATGTTAGGATGGAGGAAAATGTACACACCTGTGCAGTAGTTTTATGTAGAACTAGCTGTTACCCACCCGCTTCACTGGGTATTTCACGATGTTGTATATATGTATACTGTTTACATATATATTAATTATTGATATCTAGCATTAAGAATTCGATTGTATTGAAAAATATATTTATAGCTGTTACACTCTCGCCCCTTGATATAAAAAGAACATAAATTATAATATCTAATTTCTATTTATATCTAACATAGAAGGAGAAAGATTTTTTTTCGCTCACTTAACCTAATAATCAAGTGGATTTCCACCAAAGCAACTTTCAGTGGATCTCTACTCCATAAAATAAACATGCATTCTAAATTTCAAGTCTAAATCTAACAGAGCAAAAACGGAATTTTTATCATCAATACCTCATTGACAGCATTCTTAGCGAATTCCAATTCAACAAAAGAAGCATGCAAACCAAATTTTATTATTATAGTCTTAGCAGTTCAAAAACGGGAATTTTGTCTATCAATACGCCCCAATAACTCTCCCCACTTCCCCCTGGAGTTGATTTCCGTAAAATCCATTCTTAGTAGAACTCTATTCAACTAAAGAAAAGTGCTCAACAAATTTCAAGTAAATGAGTTAAATTCAAAAACAGGAATTTTTCTATAACACGCCTTAATCCCTCGCAACCCCACTCCTTTGGGGGTCCGTTTTCGCAAAAATCTTTGTAAAAGGAACTTTACTCCATGAATGGAACATACCTTCTAATTTTCAAGCAGGTGTTTCTATAAAGTGGAAATATTTATCTATTACGCCCCTTAATCCCCCTCAGTGACCCTTGGTAATCAATTTTCCCCAAAACTATTTTGTAGCGGATCTCTACAACATGAAAGGAATTTGCTTACCAAATTTTAAAACTGTACGTCTAATAGTTTAAAAATGGAAATAATTATCTATAATGCCCCTTAAGCCCCCGCAATGCCACTTAGGAAACAATTTTCACAAAACCCATCTTATGACAGATCTCTACTCATTGAATGGAATCTGCTTACTCAATTTCAAGAATTTACGTCTAATAGTTTAAAAAAGGAGTTAATTGCCTACAACGCCACTTGGGGTCGATTTTCATAAAACCCATTCTGTAGGGGATCTGTACTCTTTGAAAGGAATCCGCTTACCAAATTTCAAGACTGTACATCTAATAGGTTAAAATTGGAAATAATTATGTATAACGCCCTCAACACCCCTTGGAGGTTGATTTCCGTAAAAATCATTATGTAGGGAATCTCTAATTTATGAAAGAAATCTGTGTACCAAGTTTAAAGACTGTACATCTAATAGTTTAGTAATGGAAATAATTATCTATAACGCCCCTTAAACCCCCGTAACGCCCCTTGGGGTTCGAACTTTGCAAAATGCGTTCTTAGCTGATGTCTACTCCATGAAGGGAACCTACCTACCAAGTTTCAAGTCTGTAGGTTTAATAGTTCCGGAGATATCGTGATTAGTCAGTCAGTGAGTGAGTCGCTTTTCTTCTTTATATATATAGATATAAGGGCCTCCCTGCAAAGTTAGGTTTTGGGCTCCAAATGGGATCTTGGCATCAGCCAGGCTTTGGGCCCTCTAGAGCAGCGGTCGCCAAAGTGGTGGTCTGCGACAAAATTTCGTTGGTCCCCAGAAAAATGTGGAATATACTTATTCACCACATGAGATCAAGATGTCCTTATCAAGATCTCAGATTTGGCTTTCCATAAAAAGTGAATACCCTTTTCTCAGTAAACAGGCAACAAAAATTCAGATTAAATTCTCCACAACTTGTTTATGTGAAAAGATCTTCTCATCTGTCACAGCTATCAAAACACAGTACCAATCTTAACTTGAAATAAATGTAGTTCTCCAACTTGCAGTAACAATATTGGACCCAAATATCCATAATCTTATTTCAAATAAGCAGGAACACTCACCACACTAAGGATGTATTGTTAAAAGTTTGATAAACTATTTTTTATTTTGTTTTTGTTTATTTTTAAAAAATTTATAATGGTTTATTAATAAAGCTTTCATAATTTGGTTACACTTAATAATTTTATTTTATTAACTAGGTACGTTTTATGTGTCCTTAGATGACAATTTTTTGTATAAATGTATTTAACACTTAAAAAATCTTACTAGTGGTTCGCGGGATTTAAATTATGAATTTACTGGTCCATGAGGTCAAAAAGTTTGACAACTGCTGCTCTAGAGCTCTGCCCCCCGCGATGAGGTGATGCAAGTTATTCATATTCAATTAGATATTCTATCCTTTAGAGCTGTGAAGCAAGTGCTTTGCTGTAAATTAAAGTCTGCAGCAAGTTTGACAACAGCCATTTTTAAAAGTGCCTGATGTCGAGATTCTGGGATACATTGTTATATTGGATGTTATTATCAGCAGTGAATAATGCAAATGGTTGGCCCAGCATTAACTGCATATATTTTATGTACATAAATGACTATCATTTATCTCTTCAGATTATTTCCTGGTCATGAAAATGGTTTATTTCCGGTTGAATTTTTACTGTACAAACAAATTCTGTACCAATGGTACCACATTTGTTAAAATTGATGGGGAACACCGCTCTTTTTCCCCCCTTCTATATTATCTATTTCTTATTCATGTTCTTAATTCAAAATTAAGTTGTTTTCATCATGCCTTATTCCATTCTTTGTGCTGATTCATTTATATAAATTAATTTCTAAAATTAATGACTAACTCTTTGATTCCTTATTTTATAGTATATCATTTTGAGACCAATTCTTATCCAAAAAATATAATTTACCACTCTTAAATCAGTTATAACGTACAGTGTTCCCATGACTGAAAATATATATATATAATGTTATGTGATTCAACCAAAAAATGTATGCTGCAGTTCATAACAAAAATGATACAGTACCTTAAATATATTAAAGCTCTTGCATAATCATCAATTTTAATTGTAATTGAAAATTGGATTTGCTGTAGTTTTTAAATTTTCCAATAATGTCTCAATTTCATACAGAGTAAATATTTTGTAGTTCTTTATCATTTATGCTACATCCTTTGCATAGTTTTTTTTTTTTTTATTGTGAGCAATATTAGAATGAACTTTTGGTCTGGGTACTCAAGTGACTATGAACATCACCAAAGAAAAGCTTTTCTCAGTTAAATTTTCGTTTTTTGTAATTAAGATTCTCCTATTTGATGCAGAAATGCAAAAACAAAACATTTTTCACTATTTTAATTCAGTATGGGGATAGCTGTGAACAAGTGCTTTATATTTCTTGCAAAGCTAAGGTAAGTAATTTTTTGGGATATTTACTGTCCACACATGTCAATTAATGTAATACAAACTAATTTTTAGATGTAACAATGCAGAATGAAAAGGGCTATCACAAAGTAGTAAATTAATCTCTTCAAAGGTAGAAATTTTTAACTGGATTAAAAATCTTGTGGATAGCGGGCATTAGTATTTTTGTTAAAATGAGTCTACTACTTGGTTGATTAGGCATTTGGTTGATATTATCTACTTTAGTGAAAGTTGTTGCTTGTCTAATAGACACTATAAGTGGCAATAAGGTTAATAATTGTTAGAATTACATTTTTTATTTTTAACTATCACACTTGAAATTATAATCCTTTCAGTTTTTGTTTTATGAAATGTTTTTATGTGAATATAGTTTTAAAAAGGTCAAAATATCACACCATAAAAGGCAATCTTTCTCTTTTTTTAAAAAAAATAATTGCAGTTAAACCCTTATAATGCAATTGTGATGTTTTCAAGGAACATTGTAAGAGGTCTACCTGCATAATAACCACACAAGTCCAACTCATAATTTTTTTCTTTCTGCTGAAATTCTAAAATAAGTTCTTCAAAATCTTTCTTACTTATTCAGTTATCTAAAATTAAATATCTTTATTGCTTCTAAAAAAATCTTAACCTCTCAGGTGTCGTCCTCGTCACTTCACCATGGTTCAAAATTATGAGTTCCGTTGCCAAAAGCCCTCATGTAGCTGAACAATGCAATGTTAATATTCACTCACTCACTAATCCCTTAACTGCCAAGGAAAAGTTACTCCAACCGCTCCCTAGTGTCATGATTTTTCACACTGGCATGTACAGTTAGTTATACAGTGTATTGGAAGAAAAGAAAAAGCATTAATAAATACATCCTTCTCTAAATCCTTTGCAAATACTGTCAAAATCAATTTATTGCATTCCAAAGTCTTGGAATTGATAGCAGCACAAAGCAAAATATCCAGGGGTGTTTGTGCTCCGGGGAAACCCCGGAATTCCGGGGAATTTGAACTTCGATTCCCGGAAATTCCGGGGATCGTCGTTCAAAAGGTAGTACTGGATATAGTGACAAGAAAAGCACGCCAAGAGGTATTAATAACTTCGTTTATCGCCGAGAATTCTCTTTCTTTCAATGTAGCTCCCAATTTAATTGAACTCTGCAAACAGTTGAGCCGCGATCAGACGGCACTAAAAGATGAAATATGGGCTCGCAAAAAATCATTAAAACTTTAAAGGAGACTCCATTTCCTCTAAATTTGGATGAAAGTACTAGCAATGCTCAAGAAAGTATACTGGCAATATTGGTGCAGTTTTATGACAACAATCAAAATGAAGTTGTAGTTCATCATTTTGCATCTCTAAAGATGGAATCTTGCAATTCAGAAGCTGTTTTTAAAGCAGTTGTTAATACTATTGAAGATAATAATATTCCATGGGCAAACTTAATTAGTGTATTAATGGACTCATGCAACACCATGCGTGTTGAAACCAGACTACGATCAAACAAAGCACCCCACTTATTAGATATTGATGGTGACACATGTCACACAACTAATAACTGTGCAAAAAAATTTGCTTCATGTTTTGATAGAAGATTTGTTTGATGACATCTATTTTGATATGAGAAATTTTTTTCAAAATCTGTGAATCCCTTGAAGAGACCAGACCATAGGTGGGTGTACATTTGATGTGTTGTAAAAAGAATCAGATCTGTGGGATGCTCTTAATGCATTTTATTTTCACTATTTGGATAAAGGGGATTATTTTTCTTATGTTGAAACTGTATACAATAAAAGAAATATTTCTGCAGCTCAGAAAAAAATTGTTGAAGGGGTGTATTCTTGCTTGCATTCCCAACAACTCACAAAGGATGCTTTAGCTCAGAAAAAAAGAATACTAAATGGGTTATTTGTTATGCAAAACAAAACTTTATTGCATATGGCATTATATTCAGCAGTATTACCAGAGTTCAACACATATATTAAATTATTTGAAACAAAAAAAACCAATGCTTCATTTAATACATTCCAGTATTTATAAATTGATGGCAAAATTTTTCTCTTTTTTTATGAAGCCAGAAAATATAGAGTGCACATCTTATAATGATTTATTAAAGGTTGATGTCACAAATCCAGAATTCCATCTACCTAGCAAAGTAATATTTACTGGTGCAGAAGCTTCCACTCTCCTGAAGAAATTATCAAAAAATCATCCAATAGCAAAAGAATTCCAAATTTCTCTGATGTGAAAGCTTATACTAATACAGCACAGCATATGAAACAGAAATTACCCCTTAAAAATTCATATCTAATTAGTTTTACAGCATTAGATCCAGAGCTAAGAAGTAAAACCAGTACAATATTAGCTTTTGAAAAATTATCTTTTATGTCCCATATTTTTAGTGATAATGAAAAGTCAAAAGTAGAAGCTGAAATAAGGTTATACCAGAGTGATATTGATATCACCAAAGAAATGCTCTACACATCTGATGAAAGTGGAAATCAAGTCAAGTGTACAATTGATAAATATTGGTCTAAAGTTTTTAATTTAAAAGATGATTTCACAAATGATTATAAAGCCTGCCTTAGCTGCTTCCATGGCCCATTAGTGGAAAGTGCATTCAACTTAATGGATACACTTGTCACTGACTATAGAACTTCTCTTAAGATTGATTCCTTAGATGCAGTGCAGACTATTAAATATGATTTAATGGCTTCTAAAGAAACCTCATGTGAAAAATATGGCTCAAAAAATCCAATGACTGATCCAATTCACAAAGATCTCTTACTGAATATGAACAGAAGTTGTAAAACATATCAAGAGGACTTAAAAACGTATTTCAGATGAGTCACCAATAAAAGTCTCTGAAAAACCTTCTACATTAGCAGAAAAGCAAATTGCTTCTACCTCTGCATGTGCAGTTCTAGAGGAAATTTCTTCAACTGTAAATGAAGAAAATAAAAGTCAACCTTCCTGCAATTATGAAGTTCACCACAAAAGAAAGACAGGCCCACAAACATCAGAAAATAAAAAAAAAAGCAGCAGAAATTATAGATAATTTTTTTTTAAGAATTAATTCAGGTAATTTAAAATATTTAAATAAAATGTAGTAGTTTATATGTTTAAAAATTTATGGTTATTAATTTTGCAAAAAAAGTAATTCATTGAACTTTTATAATTAGGTCATTCAATACTTCATAATTGTAATTTTTCATTTCTCCCCCTTCTCGAAACTCCAAAATGTCGGTAGTAAGTCCGTAAAAGTTTCGGGGGATTTTTTGGGGTCCCACAAACACCCCTGAATATCGTACTTCAGAAAGGCAGTACCCTGGTGGCAAGAAGTTCTGAACACACCTATTTTTTTTGTTAAATTTTTGACTTTTGTTGTGAAATTATCATACTATCTTAACTATTTTTATTAATTCTAATGTATTTGTTTTAATGCGGGTTTCAAATCTTTTAATAGTTCTTCAATCGAACAAAAAATTTTCATTCTGAGCTCAATAATGTGAAGTTAAGTACAGAATGGTAGAAAAAAATCCCATCAAAGCTTCAATTAACTCAAGTTTATTTGAAGGTTTTTTCTTCAAAATATCATAAAGAATTTTATGCTGTAGGTTCTTTATAGAATTAAGATCTGGAGACAGTCCTGGTCAGATCATTCCATTCACAGTTAGTCTTCAAACCATTTATGGACTACATTTGCACAATGAAATGGAATATTATTGTCCTGAAGAATCCATGACCAGCTGTTGGTAGCAATTTATTTTGTATCATTCTGTATTCCCTGTTCGACATGATGTCTTCTATCAACACGAGAAGATATACAGCCCCACACATATAATCACTTTCGTCGGATTCTTGACTTCGTGGAATTCTTTATGAATGTTTAATCCTACATAGTCACTATTTTTTTACCTGGAAAGCAAAACTGACTTTCATCAACAAATATTACCTTTTCTAACTGTCCATAGATGATTCTTTGCCTGTGCCATTCAGTCAGTAATGGTTTGGGACAAACTCTTTGAAGACTTGTAGTCTAATTTCCAACAGTTTTCCTTACCCAATTCATGAGCACACATTTCCATTTTATAACAATATCCATCATTTCAAAATTTGTGGCGAATTATTTAAAGTGAAATCATGCACAAATACCCCGTCTTCAAGTAAAGTTGTTTACAATAGAGTTTGTTTCGGAATATTTTTTCAATGTTTTCACAATAGTAGAAAGTCCACATAACACTTCAGTAGTAATTTGTCACACAGAGTAACCTTTTTCCTTCAAAAGTATTATTTTTTGTCTTCCATTACAACACAGAAAGGAAAATATTTACCTAGAATTCTAATATTATCCATCTAATCGACTACTTTTTATACACTAAAACATTCTTCATAGGGAGAAATAATGGGGCATCATTTCATTGATTGAAAAAATAACTTATTATTACAAATGCCTTGTGTTTGTCTTAAATTTTTTTTTAAGATATTGATGAAACTATTTACTTTGAAAAAATACATTAGAAACAATAAAATAAGACAGAATGATTTGTAAACAAAAAATTGAGCATGTTGAGGACTTTTCGCATCACTGTATATATGTGGCATGGGCAGTTAATGCTTTGACTGAGAGAAGTGTTTATGCAACTACTAAAGTGCAGAAGTTAGTTAATCTGCATATTAACTAGAGTGAAAATTGTTTCGTTTCTTAAATTACCTAGGCAATCTATGCATTACCTACTAGGCCTTTGTTAAAGTGGAAATAAGATATTTGGTGCAACAGCAACATTTCTGTATGCTTAAATTTATTTTTGTTATTTTTTGATATAATTACAATTAAGGAAATAATATGTTAAACCAAAATCATCATATGTTATCATAATGATAAAATTATACTTACTATAAAGATTAGTGACACTTTGAATTGCATAGAAATTGGCTTTTACAACAAGCACACCTACTTGTAGTACATTTATATTAGAAGTCACATTTTTTGAATTGCTGTTTGACATAAAGATATTTACAGCAGGGGAGATCTTTGCAAACATTGAATTCAGATCTCGCATACAATTGTTTTTAAATACGAAGTTGGAACTTTCAACATTTGATTTAAATAATTTAATTAAGACAAGTGTTTTATCAAATACCACTAGTCTCTACCACTCTGTTTCTCAATGTTTATGATAAATTATTTTGGAATGAAAGGAAATGAGAGAAACAAATTTTTGTACTTAACCATACAGAAACTGCTATAGTGAAGATGGCCTTGTTAAAAAAGCCTTGATTTTATACATTAATAGTAACATATATATACAGTTCTAACAGGCTGTAAGTCGTATTCCTCAACATTACTTTCAATAGAACGAGTTGATAACAAATCAGAACTTTTCAACCACAATGTACATACCATTGTATTTACTGCAGCATTTCTAGAAACATTGTTTCTAGGTTGGGTCTTGAAAAATGTGAATTTACATCTAGGTGAACTTGTCATGCAATTCAAAGTGTCACAAATCATTTGAAAATTCATTTCCTTAATTGATTCTTTGTATTATAGTTTTTCAATTGTATAAAGAGTCAGCATTTAATCGAAGCAAATAGAAACATTGCTGTTGTTCCACCAAAGATCTTACTTTCACTGGTGCCTAGTAGATAATCTGCACTTCAGCGGTAACATACACATGTAGCAGTTAATAGATTAGTAAAGGTAATTATCATTAGGTATTGTTATGGATTTTTTCCTTAACTATAAAAATTTCTTAGTAATATATCATTTGTATAAAGAATTGTATTAAATGAATCCATAATCAAGTTATTTTATCAATTTTATTCAAAATATTTTTAAAGTACGAGGAATAAATTCCTTTAAAAATACAGCTAAAATAGGTGGTTTTGATTCCATAAAATTTAAATATAGAGTCAATTTTGTTTCATGGTCTTCTTTTAATTCGCATATAAATTCACTCACTAATGACCTCCTATCATTGGATTTGGAAACCAGTTCTTTTGATATTAAATGCTGTAGTTCCAATGGTGAAAGATTATTTTTTTTATATATTTCAGCAGCCCAATCTCTTCCATGCCATGTATTATTGTACACTTTACAATGTAATTTTAAAAGTGTTTTTGAATCAGTACACTCCTTTGGTGGTATGTGGCATGTTACACAGTTAAATAAAAGTACATGTTTGAAGATTTTTTCTAGTTTTGAAGCTACATCAGGTTCTGGTAGAATTTCTATAATATGACTGTGACAGTTTTTCCATTCTTTATGCATTCTTGTTTCCGATATTGGCTCATTGAACACGAGGTTTAATCCCCATTTATCTGATTTGGGGTTATCGAAAAAATTGTTTTGATAAGCCATACAAACTTGTAATAAATTGTTTAAAAAGTATTTGCAATACTTGTAATTCGGTCCAGCAGTGACATTAAAGTTTGGTCGAAATGGATCTTGAATGTTCAATGTGTTAACCTATAAAATTTCAAAATGCATAAAACTGATAAACATCACGTTTAGCAGTGCTAAGTAATAAGACATAAAACCTACAGAATTCTTTAGCTTAAGGAAAAACACTTAAATACACTCATGGACAAAAAAATTAGCGCACCAAGAAATAATTGCAGGATCGTAACAAAACTTGGCATGAAGGTACATGTTGGGGAGAAATGCAGCATGATTGTGCACTATGTATAGCTGGTAGAGGGCGTTTAACATCGTTCTCTGTGAAGTATAAAGCAGGTAACCAAAGCTTGTTTGAGTGCACTGAATCGTTTTACAAAGAAAGAGCTGAGGTAGACATGCCATTACGCCGTTTTTGAAGACAATATGAGCAGCTGTTGCGGTTTGAGAGGGGGGAGAATCATCGGCATGATGGAAGCTGGATAGTCAGCTAGGCGAGTAGTTCGTCAATTAGGCCGCTTTGATTGTGCTGTGAGGTGTTGGGACCAGTGGATCTGAGAGATGTCATTTACACGAAGACCGCCACATTGTAAGAAATGCATGCGTACAGCCAACTGCTTCATTGGCCGCCATCCGGGCACAGGTAGTACCTTCATTAGGGTCCCATGTCTTCTCGAACCATACGAAGGACATTTGGGATTGCAGCGTTCATTACGTGTGCTGCCCTTGATGCCCACCCATCGGCGCCTCTGTTTGGAGTGGTGCTGCACACGAGGAAACTGGACTGCAGCGAAACAGAACCAGGTCGTCTTTAGCGGCGAGAGAATCCAGATTCAATCTCAGCAGTGATGACACTAGTGTTCGTGTGTGGAGACCCTGTGGTGATGCCGAAATCCTGCCTTTGCTTTACAGCGACACCAATCCCACAGGTGGTGTGGGGGGTGCCATGCCTACAATACACTGTCACCTCTAGTATTGATCCGTGGCACCACACACATGACATCCTGCAGCCACATGTGTTGCCACTCATCCAACAGCTCCCACAAGATTGTTTTCGCACTGCTACTAACCTTCCTTGGCCTGCCCAATCCCCTGATGCTAGAGGGGGTTCAACAGGATATTAAATCCTCCATTCTTTTGCCTTTTTCTCTGAAATAAATAATCCTTTTTCTTTGATTTTTTAATCATTTACTTACATCAAAGTAGTCATTGTGTATGTAAAATTTCGTTTCATTTTGAGGACTCCTTGGTGTGCTAATTTTTTTGTCCATGAGTGTATAACAAAGTCACAGTAATAATTTCATACTCTTGTTTATGAACTATAGTGCAAGAAATTGGTAAAAAAGTTTTGATAAATATATTCTATGTACTTTAAAGCTATTGCTTTTATAAATTAGCAAGAAATATTAATTTAGTTTAGAGTGTGTGCTAAGTAAAAATATTAAAATTGCATATACCATTTTTATTCGGGTGCAGCTTGAAATTGAATATGATACTTAAGGTTAGATAAATTACAGGTTGATATATGTATTTTTAAGCTTTTAATGCTGGTAAAAATAAATTATTCACAATTTAATTTCATAAATATTAGATATCTATAAGCCATTTTATACAAAATCGTGTTAATAATTTGGAGTGTGTCTTGGAATCAATGGTAGCTTAGATTCGATTAAAAACAGTATTTTTATGCTAATAAATCAGTAAATAATTTAGTTTTGATTTTATATAAGAAGTAAAAAGCTGAAACAATTAATGGTTAGAAAAGAAACTAGATTTAAAGATGAATTTTATGTAATTAGTATAAAAGTGCATTTTACTTTGAAATATTTTAAATTCTATAATTGAAAAAAATCACCTCAAATTTATCTGTAGGATTATTATCATCAGGCACATAATTGGAAAGTGGTACTGAAGAACTTGTTGATGGTTGCATTATTCTTGTAAAGTCATACGTCAAGTAATGAAAAAAAAATTCTTGCAGAAGCTCCTCTACAAAAATTGAAAGTCAAAATATTTTATAAATTATAGCACTATTTTTAATTATATTACAACATTTGTAACATAATTGTTTCATCAGAGCCAACACAATAAGTAGTAAACAAGCTAAAGCCAATCTAACCTTACAACACATTCACATATTTAAAAATCAAGTGAATTTAACATTCTACACCAGAGGCACGCAATTGCTTGGGTTTGAGGACTTTACCTTTTTAAAATAATTGCATTTCAGAAAAGGTACCAATTACACCATTAAAATAGTAGCAACTTTAATTATATTGCTAATTTCATACCTGTAGCTGCAAATACATTAAATTTTTGAATCAGTTTAATGAGACAAATATATCTTATCACACTTTTATAAAACAGATTGCTTGTTTAAATTCTCATCACAACTTGTTGACCTTAATGCAAAAAAAGTTTTACTCAAATATGTCAACCTAAATATAGAGAACATTTTATCAAAGATTTGGTCAATAAGTTTAAGCGGTAGCTTCTCAGGTGCTGTATCGATATAAGCAATGCATGGAAAAGAAGTATCAATTCAAGATGGATTTTCAGTTTTAACGGGCTACTATTTGCCCACTCCTGTTCTGTACCATATTTAATTAAAAGAAAAAAAGAAACAGTTTTTATTAGTTATAGAAATCATTATTAAACTTCAAATAGTCAAAGAAATTTTGAATATGATGCATTAAATTCCTAAATAATTTAAAGACAATAATATCAATCGAAGAATATTTTTTTAAAAAAAAAGCAATTTAAGCATACCTACAGTTTTAGAATTTTTAGAAGGAGGAAATTGCTTCAAATCTTCAAACATTCGTTCAGTGTCCTCCAGAGCCACTTGCTGTAGGTATTCTAAAACAGTGTGTAAGGATATTAAACTAAAATATGGCAGCAAATAAGTATGGAAGCATTAAATAATCAGTAAAATTATTCATAAGTTATATCACATACACAGTAAGTCCTCACGAATCAGAACTCCATTCAACAAGAAGCAGTTTAAAAAAAAAATGTGCATTATTAATAAATGCTAAACCATCATGTTTTAATTCATAATGCATTGATTTACCATTTTGCTTAGTCTAATTTTAAAAAAACATTCTTTTTACTACACAGAATATCCATCTATGTACTTTGGCTCATTTTATACATATGTTTTGTTTTATCTAGACTTTTTAATCAGGTTCCACTGAACGTATAAAAATAAGTCTTGAATGCAACAGAAAGCTTCACATTAAAGCCATTACATATGGGAGGTCTTATAAGACTTTTTACAAATGTAGTACGTATGTGCATGCTCTGTGTGAGAAGTTCTGTAATTAGATGTTTGTTGAAATGCATTAATTGGGAATTGCAGTTTTATCAATTCATATATGGTTACATAATGTTATTTACTGAACATCATCCAAGAAATAGTAAATAACACTAATGAGAAAGTTTAAATAACAAAACAATTTTAAATGTGTATAGTTAGCTTTTTCCAAAATTGAAATAGATGCATTGCTTTTATTTCAGTTCAAATAATTTCCATTCATGTTATTCAATACATTTTCTTGGATGCTTTACATTAAAAAGAACAAATTTATAAAACTAATCTTTTTACAAAAAACATCCCATTTAACGAAGTCACTAAATCCCGAAAAAAGAACATTATGTGGAAAATTCAGTAAAAAGATAAATCTTTTAAATCCATAACCGCTACATATTGGGGGGGAGAAGTAATTATCAAGGCTTCGAATTGGAACTGAAACTGGAAAAAATATCGGTTTTTATTTTGGCTCGATATATCTTCAGTCATTTTGTTTTTGTAACCCAGTGTTTCCCAACCTTTTTATCGCCACAGACTGGTCAATGTTTGATAATTTTACCATGGCCCGCTGATGAGGAACGTTAACTGTTTATATTTTAGATTGATTTGATTTGACAGTTTTAATTCAATTGTATTTAAATATGCCTTCAGAATAAAATATGATTACACCAAAACATGAAATATAAAGTGATTTACATGGAAAGTCGCACAAACCCGAGAAATACACCACAGTAAATAAGATGGAAATTTAATATTCCTTGAGTGGTCCGGGGGTTGAGGACCATTGCTGTAACTAACTTACCAGTATTTTCTAATTTAAAGTCAACCATATAATTATCATCATTATATGAACATTGCTTCTCCATTTCCTGTTTACTAATACTTTTCTGTTCCAGTCTCACTCAGAACTACTAGTAGAAGACAGATTTAATTCAATCGAATAAACTAGAAGTATAGATGATTTAAGATAAGAATATGCATAAAATAAAATTATTCCTTCACAACTATTTTTGTTGACACGAAAAAAATATTGTTCAAAGCCCTGGTAATTATTTGATATGTCTTATCCATCAAAAAAATTTTGCAAGTAAAAAAAAAATATTTTCAGGAATACACTCTATTTTCAAAATAATTTTATATTAAAATTAATGAATTTAATGACATTTTCTAATTTCAAACCTACATTATTTTTTATTAAACCAGTAATGTATTAACCATGCATTACCAAATGCCTCCTTAAATTTAGTTACTGATAAAATCTTTTAATTTTGTTTGAAAAATTACAGAAATTTTATTGTTCTATATGAGTTCTAGGAACCTGGTAAAATCAGTTTAAAAAGAGAAGTGAAATGTCCACAAATATTTTTAAAGTAGGGTGAAAAAAAATCGAATCACTAGTGAAAAGGTTCATTAAATAAAAAATGAACTTACTCATATGTAAAGTACTTGTTAATAGAAAAATAATAAAATGAAGGTCACTGTATTGTCGTAAGTATTTCTATCCTCTAAATTGTTTATTTTTAAGATGAAATTTTAACTATATCAAGAGAGACAAAAAAAACTGGCCAAATTAGAAATAAGTACAGAAATAAAATTTAATAAAAAACAAAAATACTTTAATTACCTGATTTTGAGGCTAATTCTTTGATAGGTGGTAAAATAGGTGGATTTCTGGTTTGAAGAAAATGTACAACAAGTAAAGAAAAAGCATAACTATTGAACATTTCAATATCGCCAACAAAACCTCCGTATTTACCCCAATAGCGAATTATTTTTGTCAAAGTAGGAAATCTTGGATCCATGTAGCCCAGTAGACGAAGTAACATTGTATTTCGAATAGAATTTCTGTACGAATAAAAATTCAATTAAACTTGAAAGAAAAGTATATGTACAAAATAAAATCTATTAAGTATACCCTCTAAATATTGATTTTAAAAACAAAACCAAATAAAAAATGAAACACATTAACTTGTATTACAAATAAGCTCCTGTCATTTCATATATCAATAATATATCTGATAGACCACATTTTTATTCAATAAAATTTTTCTGATGAAGCCAAACCTTTACTATCTAATCTTTTGCATTATATTAATGTGTCAGTTATATATAAAAAAAAGGATTATTTATTGAAAGTTTGTTTTGTTAAGTAACAAACTTCAATGGTACTGTAAACATTCACGAGCACAGGAAAAAAACGTATGCTGCCTGTATGAAAATAAATGGATGCACAGCTAAAACTATAATAAACTAACAATACATATAATTTATTCAAGCCTTCTTTCAAGAGGTAAAGCTATTATATATGCATTAGTGTAAGTGAGAAATTTTACCCATGTCAAAAGGCTCTTATAAATGTAGAGATTAAAGATATGAGGAGTGGCAAAAAAAGAAAAAGTAAAATTTTAGATCTAAGGGATAGGAAATAAGACATTAAGATATTCCCGTGAGGAAGATTATGTGGCAAAAAGTCATTTGGATTACCAAATTGAGGACACTCAAAATCCTTTCTAGTAACTATTTTATATCCTTTCTAGTAACTATTTTATAACACTTTAACTTTTTTATCATTTTTCTTACATTAACAGTCAACATGCAAAATAAAAAATGTTTAGCATATAATTAATTATCACATTACTATCTGTAGGCAATTAACTGAAATTTAAAATAATGCAAGCTGGTGAGAGATGTCAACATTTTCATAGCAACTTAAATATGGCACATGTCAATGTCTAATTATGTAAATGAAGAGCAGGTAATCAAACATGAAATGTAGAGTTCCTTAAAGAATACTCACTTGCTTTCACAAGAAAAATCACAGAAGACATTATAATCCTTACTATAGAATCTAAGTATTGGACAACGAGCTTTTATCAGCAGTATTTTGTTCATATCAGGGATGTGTTCAAAAATTATTCTCCTGACAAGTCTTAGCATGAAAAATGGTTGCAACTGAAGTACATGTTCTGGTGGTATAATCTGTTCTTTGACTTCATATGGTGTTGGCACATCTTTTAGAGAAACATATTCCTGAAAAAAGGCCAACCAAAATGTTAAGCTCAGTTATTGGAACATCTCTTTCACAGAAAAGAGTAAAAGTACACAGAAATCATTAGAACATCTACGAATTAATCATACATTTTATTGAAATGAATCAATTATTTTTATTAAAAATTTATTACATCATCAATCAAAATAATCTTGTAACATTTTTAGCATCCAATTTCAAAGAAAAATAAGAATTATGATGTCATTATTTCTAGGAGTGATAAGACAAAACAATTGCTTCTCAAAGGAGTCACAGTAAAACAATATGTTAAGCAAACTTGCATGTTACTGAAAGTCCAAAGGTGTAATGCATAAGAAAAGCCCTTTTCAGTTTAAAATGTTACATTCACCAACCCTACAGCATACAGTTACAAATCATTTTTAGTTACTAATCTAGGTATGTTTAAATTTACAAATGAAACATTCAGCACAGTTTTGACATCAGTATGTTACATGTCAAGTTGGGCGATAATGTTACAATATGGTTATCTTGATTTTCAAAATTTGGTACTGTAGTTGCCATCATTATTATATATAATGTAATGAATTTTTATTAAGTTATTTTTAGATGATTTCACAAATTCGACTTTTTTACAAATTTAACATTGTCTAGATCAGGGATGTCCAACCCAAATGATCTCACGGGCCACTTCGGAAAAACATTATAATCTCGCGGGCCACACATAAAAATATATCTTTATATCAGATGTGGAAACAAAAAAAATCATTTATTGGAGTGGAAATTAAATACAGAATGAATTATCATCATTGTTTTCATTATTTTTCAAGCATACAGACATAGATAGTATAATAATGCAATGATCAAATAATGGTTCAAATATTACAGTTGCCATTTTCTTGAAAATTACAGTGTTCCTTTTGAATTGATCTTTCGTTACTTGTTGAAATTTGATATACCCTTTATCTTAACCGTCCTGAATATTTTTTTTTAAACTTTACAAAACATCTATGACTGCCTCGTGCTTTTTGAGCATTCCAAACAGAAAAGGAGGAAGAGAAATGAAAGTCGCACACACAAAGAATCATGTACCATCCATAGTAAAAAATATGCTTAATGCAATTCGGAATTTATTGAAAAAGTAATTTATTATAGTAAAATCAAATGTAACTGTTTGATAAAATATAAATCTATTTCAATTTAAAGGACATTTCTATTATCAAAAAGGATTTATTTTAAAACAAGAACAGGTAACAGGCAAATACATTGCAGATTTATATATATATATAAATTTCCCCTCAAATAAGTTTCAAAATGAAAAAACTTGAAACCTGATATTTAAAAAAAATTTTAAAAAGAGTCTGCGGGCAGCAACTTGCGCACTGGCGGGCCACATGCGGCCTGCATGTTGGACACCCCTGGTCTACATTGTAACTTCTGTCATTTATTCAAAAATGGGTATTTCAAACAGTATTGGCTGGGTTACCATGATCTTTCTTTAAAACAGAACAGGAAAGAAGGGGGGACTTTTTTTAAAAGAGTGCCACTATCTGATACAAAAATATTATTAATGCTGCTTCCATATTCTCCAACAAAGAATGAAAAGGTAAAAAAAAAAGTTACTCTTAGGCTTATGAAATTTTTATGCAAGTCAGCAGTAGAAATTTTTAAAATAATATCGTATATAAGTCAAAAGTACAAACTTCGATTTTATTGTTAGTAAACCTTTTGCAAGTTCAATCAATTTGGTTAAATATGCAATAAAATGAAGTAACTGTTGAAACATTTAATTTTAAATAATTATTAAACAGTTACTTGCTTATAATGTGGCTTTTGATTTTTTTTAACAAGTTACATTAGAATTAATCCTTGAAATTGCTAATAAAATATTCGATTGTTTTAGATGAATATCAGTTAATTTTGAGTGATAATTTGATTTTATTATGTTCTGAATAAAAAATGTTTAAAAACATAAGTTGATCCAAACCTACACTTAACATCTGACAGCCAAATCTTATAAATTATGAAAATTGCTTGCTGACACAAATTTCCAATATAATTCGGATCACTTGCAGTTGAAATAAGTTTGTTATATTTTATTTTCAGCATAATATGGTGCTGTAGACCAATAATTTCGATTTGGTTTTCAAGTGGATGACAATTAAAACCTTAAAGAAATTGAAAATTGGACTTTTAAAAAGATCAGCATATTTTTTTTCTTCTTGAAAATCATCAAACCTAGTACTGAATGAATCCTGCAAAGTAGATAATAAATTTTAAAATATATCGTAGCTCGAGGCATTATTAACTTTGGTAAATAGTTCCTGCATGAATGTGAATATGTTTAACTTTTGTTACCAAAATCCAGACAATAAAAAGCGAAAGTTTATTCATGAAAGAAGATATACAACCAATTAAGTTAGGAAAAATACAATTTTTCCCTGTAATCTTAAATTTAAACTAATTAAAAGTCCCATAAAACGGTAACAAAAGCTAAATCCCATATCCAATCTTCATTCTTAAGTAGCAGCTCATTGTTTTCTTAAAGATATTTTAAAACATAACTCCTTTAAATGCCAAAATCTTGTGAGTGCACTTCTTTTGGAAAACCAATGCACACAATAATGAAGGAGAATATTTGCATATATTTTTTTCTATTAGAAAGGAATTTCGTAGGTACTTTTGTTTTATGAAGATTCCAAAAGAAAATCCAGGCACAATGAATACTCCAAGTCTAGTGGCTCAAAATTTATTGGATTGATAGCCACACACAAATACATATTAACGAAACTAACACTATATACATTTAAATTTAAGTTAACACCATTTTGTTTTTCTCCTCGCGCCCGCTCATTCTCTCCTCTCTTCTCGCTCCGCCATGTTGGTCCCCTCCTCTCCTTCTCGTTCAGCCTCAAGTCTCTCTCTTCTCGATGGCCGCGCCACCTATAAAGAATTTCAACTTCCGGGCGAATCTTACATGCCCCACCAACAGAAGCACATGCGTCATCTTCAATGACCAGGTGCTACCAGAAAGGTTAGTCACACACACACACATAACATCAAAACCTTAGTTAAAGAGAGAGTGCACTATCTTACCATGAATATCAAGCTACTCAATAACATTCTTTAATTAGTTCTAAGAGTACACAGGTAAAAATATGCTAAATACGTAAATAAGTCAATGATAGAAGGTTTCCTAGCAAACTATGGAAATTCCACTTTTAAATGAAAAATACATTTGACATATATGCATATACAACACTAACAAAAAAACAATAATAAGAATAAGTATACGCTACACTCCAAAACAGCTAATACATAAATCAATCAAAAATAAAGGTTTTCTAAATACACAATGAAAATTCCCGTTTTAACCGGATCTGACGGTTACCCTATATGCACATACAACATTAAAACAAGACAGTAATAAGAATAAGGATACATTAGACTCTCTAAAACAGCTAATACATAAATCAATCAATAATAGACGTTTTCTAAATAAACTACAAAAATTTCACTTTTAACCGAATATGACGGTTATATGCATATACAATATTAACACCCAAAAAATATTATAAAGATACATTATGATTATGTCTCTGCTACTCCTCTTTTTCCTCGGTCCCAATATAAGCGAGGCGAGGCTTTATCTCCCCGAATGGTCACTTTCGGTTTGGCACGTCGTTTAAAACAACGTTTCTGAAATTCTATTTCACTCTCCCTCAATTTACGTGCAACTCCCTTCTTCATCCACGTTGGGTCAACGATCTTAAAGTCTAGGTGTCGGGTTTCACCCCTAACCTTCCCGTCTCGGTAGATATTATCTTGTGGTCTCAATTTAAGTCGAACTCTTTTCCTGGTGCTTCCATTTTCTCGCGATGATCGTCGTATGTTCACAGTACCATCTCGCTTGATAAAATCCGTCAGTTTCCACGCAAATTTTCCCATTTCACTTTTATCCTGCGAATAATTGCCTCTAAAACTCCAGTCCTGGGGTATAAGTACTACGTTGCTTGAGGCTTTTAAATTCACCTTTTGCTGTGATTCAGCAACTGTGATTCTGCTTAATTTTTTTAGCTTTCTCTCGGGCAATTTTGGCTTTTCTTCTTCAATTTCATCCTCATCAAAGTCAATTCGCTCTTTGCTAAGGATTACGAGATTAAGATCATCTTTATCCTTTATCACATCAACTGATATTTCTTCCTTTTCTTTCTCCACCACAACAGATTGTGCTACGGCATATTGATCCGTACTACGCGTCTGAATTTGTTCACCTTTAGACACAAGAACCTTCTCGATTGCTTGGGTTACTTCCATATCTTCATCGGAAAATTTTTCTTCTTCATTTAACAATTGATTTTGTTCGTTCATTCTATTACATCTTTCTTCTGGTAAACACTTCTGTTTTTTCATGCTCGTTTCATGTTCCTCTTGAACATGTCGCATCTGCTCTTCCACAGGCCATCTTTCTTTCTTCAATCTCATTTCTTCTTCCAAAGCTATTATTTCGTTCATTCTTCTTTTTTTTTTTCCATCTTCCGCTCATCCTCCACTGCTTTGGCTTCCTCATCAGCCTTGAGTCTATCCTCCACTTCAACCTTGAGTCTGGTCTCACTGCTAAGGTTGGATCTCACTTCGTTTCTAATGTTGTCTCTATCTGGGGACACTTCTATGTCTAGGCATGCTATTGCTAAATGACCTTCTCCTTCCAGATCGATTAGTTTTTTCTGGGTTTCGAACTCCATTTCCATATCCCTCATCTTCTGCTCGAAATCGGCCCGTCTCTTCCTTTCCGCTTTTTCCATCTCTTCTTTTCTTTTCCTCTCAGCCAATTCCATCTCTTCTTTTCTTTTCCTCTCAGCCAATTCTATCTCTTCTTTCCTTTTCCTCTCATCCAATTCTATCTCTTCTTTTCTTTTCCTCTCATCCAATTCTATCTTTTCTTTCCTCTCACGTTCCTCTATAATAGTGTTTAAAAATTCTCTACAAAACTCCTCGTCGAAGTATTCGCTATTCAAGATAACATCTCTCAACTCAAACACTCTCATCCCAAGGACATCTTCGACCCCCATTTCCGTAGCCATATATTGCAGGTCTACTTTTGATCCCTTTCCTAAAAATGCCATCTCGTCCCTTACTATAGTTATCCTAAATCAATCAATAACACTCTAAATTTCACAACACAACAGTATGCTTAATTAATCCAGGTGGGTCTTATTTTTTTTAAAAAAAAAAATAAATGTTTTGTATTTCTTCCGCATAAAATTTGCAAATTAATACCTTGGATGATACATTTAGCACATATGATAGACCAAAATTCAATTCAACTAAGTGTTATTACAATAATAAGAAAGGTTTTCTGCTGCATGAAATAATATCTAAATTTTCGAAAATGTAATTCTAAAAAATCATCATAAATCATAACAATAAAAAAAATATCTGCGTTTATATCCTTTTCACAAAATAAAACCAAATAAAATAAAAGAAAATCAACCTTTTAGCCAAAATAAAAAATCATTAGTAATCATATTTGACATATCAGATACTTCAAAAAAAAAATATACTCATAAATACAAGTTCTACTTGGCAGACATAATATTCCTTAATGTATTCAAAAGAGAAAAAGAAATACGTTATTACACTTTATTCTAAAAATAAAAAAAAAATGCACACTTCAGCTTATGGCCTTGAGCAATCACTCACTTTTTTTTTTTTTTTACTCAGCAATGGTTAAAATCGTATTTTCATAATGAGTCATATGCGTACAGAAAAGGAAATGAAAATATATGTTCAATTCTCTTTTTTTTTTCTAAAAAAAAAATATTATGCAATCCAGTGAAATAATGAATAAATCTTTCATCAATTAATGTACATTTCACATTAAAAACAACTATAGCTATTGATAATGCACTCTTTACATTACAATACATATAATAATAACTTTAATTTGTGAGTGTGGACCACCCTTTTTTACCTGGAGCTTCGATGAAATCTTTAAAATACATCCGACTGCGCCAGAAAGGAATTTCGTAGGTACTTTTTGTTTCATGAAGATTCCAAAAGAAAATCCAGGCACAATGAATACTCCAAGTCTAGTGGCTCAAAATTTATTGGATTGATAGCCACACACACACACAAATACATATTAACGAAACTAACACTATATACATTTAAATTTAAGTTAACACCATTTTGTTTTTCTCCTCGCGCCCGCTCATTCTCTCCTCTCTTCTCTCTCCGCCATGTTGGTCCCCTCCTCTCCTTCTCGTTCAGCCTCAAGTCTCTCTCTTCTCGATGGTCGCGCCACCTATAAAGAATTTCAACTTCCGGGCGAATCTTACGCTATTGTAATTCAATAGATTAAGTGTATTTAAAATAAATTATGAAGATTTTTTTTGTTTGATACACAACCACATTTTAATCTACACTATTAAAATTCGTAGGTAAACAAACGTATGTACGTCTATCTTCTCACGAGCCGCATGATGCAGAAACTCACTAAATGTACCAAAAGGTCGGGAATGATCCGAGGAATCCGTTTTTACCATTTATATTCCGATATTTCAATTAGTTAAAAATATATTAATTAAAAGCCCTAAAATGCATAATTACTGCCATTTTTCACCACCAGGGGCCAAGTTCAAAATCTCGGAACTTCTTTTTTTTTTCAGGCGTTTTTAAAATGCAATCTAATTTTTTTCATGAGACTCAGATAAAAAATAATTGCAGAATCGGAAAGACCATTTACTTCGCCACGATACAGTATAATTTATTTTACAATAGTTATATTTTCTATTTTTTACCATTTTTTTAAAATGAGTCAAAATCGATATGTTTTTATTAAAATGATTTTTAAATTATTCTGCTTGCATTTTCTTTCGCGCTAACGAAAAAATATTTTACACTAAAAAAGTTTATGCTTTTCTCTTTTAGAATCAGTCATTTAAAAAATTAAATGTCAAAAAATGTTTCTTTTTTACGATTTTTTAAAAAATACTCAAAATTTTATTTAAATACTTAATAACTTCTTGGCATTGCTAGTGAATAGTACAATTTTAACAAAATAAATATAACAGAGTAATATAAATGCATTAAACATCCAAATACAAATTATATACACTATTTACACAAAATTTGTAACAATATCTTAAAAAAAAGTACGGGTTTTTTTTTTTCCAAAATTGTGTTTTTCGTTTTTTCCCTTTTTTGCGAGAAATATTTAAACATTATTTTTTAAAGTTTTTTGTTCAAAAATTACCATTGTTTGCAATCAATATATGAAGTTTGAAAGCATTAACTTAAAAATGAGGCCCGAAAATTTTTTTTTTAACTTTAACAAATAACACAATGCGAAATTGAATATCTCTTCCTCTTATTTTAAAGGTCTTTTCACTGCTTTCCCCCCAAAAGACGAGTAGCTTAGTTGTATAACGCGCTACTTTCTAAACGGTAGTTGCCAGGTTTGAAGCTGAATCTTTTTGCGAGAAATATTTTAGCATTATTTTTGTTTAAATATTAATGTTGCTCGCAATCGATGTGTTAAGTTTGAAGGCATTAACTTTCAGCCCGTTACATTTGATGAAAGAGGTTACACTAGAAAAGGAGAGAGGTGTGCCTATAAATATTGAATTGAATATCAAAAAGATTTTTTAAAAAATACTAAAAAAATTTAAATACTTAATAACTTTATTTATAAAAATAATCTCACAAAACTTTTTCCGTGTGTAGAACGATATTATCTGTAATCCGTACAAAAATAGAAAAAAATTACGGGTTTTTTTTTAAAAAAAATTGTGTTTTTCGTTTTTTTCCCTTTTTGCGAGAAATATTTAAGCATTATTTTTTTAAAGTCTTTGTTTCCCGAGCAACACCAGGCTAAGCGGAGGAGCTGGGGGTGAAGTCATTCTGAAAAAAGAGTATTACAAGTGCTGATTTTGTGAAGGAAAGGGAAAACTTATTAAAGTAGAGAAAGCCTGTGCAACGCCGGGCCATGCAGCTAGTTTATTATTAAAAATTGTTATTTATTATTATTTTTTCAATTTTTTTTATACTTAGCAATAAGTCTTTGAGTGCTACTGTTACAACTTCGCCATGCCACAGGTTGGCCACACCCGCTTTAAAAGAATATGAGGGCTGATTTCAATATTTATGCACCAAAATGATTGCCAAATTTGCAATTAAGGTCTATTTTGTTTTCTGTTTTTTTACCCCTCTCATTTCTTGATTAATATTTTGCTCATTTCAACTGCAATGAAATGTGATAAGTAAACCAGTGTATGAATATTGTTTACAGACAGTATTAAAAATTTGACGGCTGTATGTTTTATTGCAGATCTTACGGTGCAAGTTCACATGGCCACAATGATAAATTTAACAGGCATAATTCTTCTTTCACTGACAGTAAACTGCAAATTTTCACTTTACTTGATTTCAATTTTATTTTTATTAATAAATTTTTAAACATTTCTAGTTCAAAGAAAATCATAAAGAACTCTTTCTTAGCTCTTTTTCTTTTTTCATTTTCTCCACATTCTATTTCTCATATTTTCTTTACATTTTTCCAGACATTTCTAAATTCCTCATATTGTATTTTTTAAATCCTAGTACTCATATTTTTCTAATTTGCTTTCCACAGTAAAAGTACACTTTTGATTTATTCATCTTTTTTTTTTTTTTGCTTCTTTAAAAATCTAAGTAATTAAACTCTTTCATCAAAAATAAGCCATTCTTGTAAATTATTTTCATGTTGAGTTCTTAGTGCAAGGCAGCCATCATGAATTGAAAACTAGGTGTCGAAATCTTATTTGGTGCTAAAAAGATTTTTGGCATGTGTAGCATACTGGTAAATTAGTTCTAAACATTCTTTAAGTAATCATTGAAAGACAAATTTTTAACTACTGAACACAAAGATTTTTAACTGTTCTCTTTATATTATGTTAAAAGGCACAGGAAATCATTTTTATCTTGCCAAAATAGTAAGTGAATGATTCCCAGATCTATAGGTTGGTTGTCATTTTTTTTGTTGTTGTTTTGAAGTTTAATTCAATAAAAGCATGATTGAGTAGTCAGCTAGAGGCAAATAACCTATCGCTGAAAGCATATGCAAGTATAATATTACTTATAAATTATCAAATGATATATCATAAGTTTATACATAGTGTTTCTTACTTATTAAAATTTCTCAAAAGGATAACAAAGCATATTGGCCTTTGTTTTATTTCTTGTTCAATGTTTGATAGTTTACAATAAATGTTTAAGGGGACATGGTACAATTTACACAACATTTTTTAATTTAATGATTTTCAAAATTTTTTTGGTTGCCCCTATATGTATTATGTAAAACAGATTTTGTGTGCTCAAAGCACATCAAACAGCTAACCATTTCATTTTTTAAGGAAAAAATTTAAAATTTATGAAGTGATTTTATAAAATTCTATTAATCCCCTACAAAAATTGGCATACACGTGCATCAAACTGTATATAACAAAAGTTGGTATGGATTTTGTGATAATATGATTGTTATTAATACAATAGTTTTTTTGTGAATGCTTATAGAAAATTCCTTAAAAAAATGTACAAACTCTAAATTTTATTTTTTTAAAGTATTTCTTTGATTTAAAAATGCATACCAACTTTTGTTACAAGTATTATTAGCAATAGTTAGAAAAAATATTAAGGCATTTGGCACAATAGAAAAAAAGCCGTAGCATTTTAAATGAAGATGAATTAGATATTTTATCTTTCTGGTATAAGTCAGTTTAAAGTTTTGATTTCCCATTAGGATGTGAATAAAATCGCTCTTAAAAGTTATAATTCTGCGTTTTTTAAACTTAGAGCTTTTAAATTTTGTGAGACTATAGAAAAGTATATAAAAAATAAGGTAAGCTAAAAAAATTACATTTGATTTTTTGACTGATTTTTGTCAATTGAATCGAACCATGTTCTCTTATAAAAAAAACTATAAAATTTAAAAAGCTGAATAAGGAGTAAAATATATGGTGGCCAGCAGGATTTTTACTTAAAAATCACTCATAGTTACTAATGAATTTGAAATTTCCAAAAACAAATGTCATTTTTTAGTCATAAAAAATATATTTAAGATTCACCAATTAAAATGTTGAAAACTGCAATACAGGATATTTATACATTCTATTTAAATATTTATATTTCATAGTATGCGCTATGATTGACATATATATATATATAATGGTGTCTATCTGATTGAAGATCAACATTGATGAATAACTGAACTTGATTCACCATCCTTATCTTATTATTTCCATATTTTCCATGAAAGATTACAATAATTCAAAATGTATTATTGTAGACCACAGTATTGGTACTAATGACCAAGCAGTTTAGGGGGGGGATAACATGTTTCATTCAGAGATAGTGAGTGGAAGATGGTGAGGGCAGAATTTAAAATTTAATAAAAAATATTGATATACTCATTTCACCTTACTATACATAGTCATGTGAGACTTTGTAATCCACTCTGCTCTTTTACACAGAGATAGGAAGATCCTAACTTTGAAGAGGAATATTACGCATGGATTTCAAAAATGGATATGTATATACTATTAAAAAGCAGATGTCAGTATTTTTTTTTTATTATTTGAAACTTTAGATAATTTATCTCAGCTTCATTTTAGTTAGATAAATGTTCAAAGTTTCTTCATAATTAATATAATTTATTATACTCAATATTCTCAACGAAATTTTAATTCATCAGTTTTGAGATTCAAAAATGTATGTATTTATATCATTTATATACATAATTTTTATGTCTATAAAGCTTTATAAATAATTCAGAAATCTTAAAGGAAAAAAGCAGAATTTAGCAATCTAAACTGCATTTGTGAAACACATTTTAAAATTTGATACGAGGAAAAAAATTTACATTACCTTATCTTCAAAATTTGTCTGAAGACACACATCTAAATCACAACCTCTAAAACCAAGCCCATTAGCACTTGAACCAAACTGATACAGTTTGAACTTAGTAAAATAAATTTTGAAAATTTCTTCGAGAGATTTGCAGAAAGCTGTTCGATTCTCTAAATCTTCAGGGGTTAAACTAATTTCTGATTCAAATGTTTCTATTTGTTTAGAAACCTGGAATGAAAGAAAATATCAGATAGAATAAAAATGAGAATAATTTTAAAAGTATAGGTCACTCATATAAAACTCACAATTGGTCATTTAGGACAGGGAGATCTTGTTCATGTCTTGATTGGTTTTATTTAAAACTATAATTAGTGCATTGTCTCTGTCCTTTATATATTAGTAAATTCTTAATTATGGAAAGGTGGAATTATTTTTTGCAAAATATTTATTATCTACAAGATGAGAATTTTTGCAATTTTTAATGAAATACCATTTTTGAAATTTTATCAATTATTAAATGAAACCAGTCATTTTTTTTAAAAAAAGGAAATACTTACCAATAGTTGATTTTTTGACGCATTATTGTAATATATTTAAATTTGTTGAACTAAAGTATGTTTCTTTTTAGAGAAATAAAAATCTCCCATAAAAAGATTTTTTTTTTTTAAAAAAAAAAACTTTTTTTTTATTTTTAAAAGAAAAATTGTTCATGAACATTTACACCACAACAATTCTATGAAAAGTATAAACTAAATATTTATTCAATATAACTCAAAATATTTGAATTATAATTAAGAAAAGAAGAAAAACTTATGTAGAAAATCTTATTGACTGCATTAATAAACTATGCAAATGGTTTTGTTTGGGGAGGAGGATTTTATAATTTACTGATATAATAAATAGAACTACTAATTATTTAATTATTCTCAACACTGAAAAGCCAAATGTAAATTAAGGAGAAAACACACACACACATGTACACAGCAAATGAAGCATCATAATATACAGACCTCATCGGATGAGGTTTTATAACTTGGTATGTTCTATTCAAGGATGTCTTAAGTCAATGGCCAACTTGGTCCAGGCCCAGGACCTTGTCTTGTTCTCGACTGAGCTTTAATAAGGATGTGATTCGAATAATTTTAATGGTCACGTGTTATTTTTGGTTGTATTCTCTAAAAAACTGAGAATTTCAGAACAAATGTCTATTGGCAACAGTAGTAAGACTGTATTATTAAGTGATGACCATTGTCCATGTTTAAGCTAAGGTCTACCACCATACACCATCACTATTCATCAAATCAAAGAGCGGCATTAGGTCAAGCCAATTTGTGTGATTATTTTACAATGTATATGCTATGTACTATCTACTTTTAAGAATCATAAGTGGGGCCTACATTGGTGTAAGGGCCCAGGGCCTATTTTTATGTAAAGGCCCAAGGCCTCAACAAATTTTAAGACATCCCTCGTTCTATTCCCTATTCTACTTTATGGATTTCAGACAGAATCAGGACTGACTCATAAACCCCTATATGATCATCTTTCTCACACTAGGCTATAGTAATGCCAAAAAAGTTATTTTTATATACATACAGGAAAAAATATTTGATATGCTACATTCAAATAGGTCACATTTGAAAGAGTTATTGGCGATGGGGGATTCAAGTGACTAAACCACAGTATCCACCACGACGACAATACCTATACTGTGGCCTCTTGTATATACCTATACTACTCTTTAAATTCAACATCACACCAACATGGTGACCTAGAGACCAGATTTAAAGTGCATCAGCCTTTTTACACAGCATGTTTTAGTGGTGCTAGGATCAAACCCAAGACTCAATGGAAACAATACAGCCACAACCATTTATCTACCGAATTCCACCAAAAACATAACACGTTAATAGAAATTGTGCATTTGATTTGTTATAACCTTCAATCTGATACTAAATTTTTATAATGATACATAAATTGTACATATGAATGTGAGAAAATTCAACTGCACCTGAATATTCAGCAGAGATATAATTTTTTTAAATATATTTATAACAGTGGCTCGACCTATACCCCTGCATCATACAGAGCAGGATTCTAGATGGTCTAGAACCTATGTTATTTTATGGTTTTGCAGTTCTTTGTAAGATCTGACAAGGGGCTCAAAACTTTTGAAGGGGTGTGGCCCTAATATTCTCTGTAACCATTGATTTATAAACAAAAATTTCAAAAGTGGGCAAAATCAAAACGGTAAAATTTTTTTCTGTGATGAAAAAAAAAATTATCACCACTTCCCCCCCCCTGGAATCTTTTAATGTTAAAACACATAAGCATTTTCAAATTTTATTTTTAAAAAAAACACTAATTGAGCAACAAGAGAATTAAATGATGAATACCCTAAAATGCAGAGTATACTGTGCACTTTTAACACAAAAAAAATAAACAAGTAATATAAAAAAAAAATTTTAAGTCAATTCCTACTTAGATCAACAAATGTTTTTTTTTTTTTAATTTTAGCTATTTTTTTATAAAATATAGTTACAATTAATTTAAATATGTATATACATAGGACAGAATCACAACATTAAGTGGTAATTAATTTTTATTAATTATCATTAAAGTATCGTATTGTCATCCAAAACAATCGTGTCTATAAAATTTCAGTTCAACTAAATGCTTTAGAATGTGAGAAAAAAATCTTTTAAAGTTTTGACCCAAGTCACTTAAAATGACACCAACGAGGCTATATCTGTCATTCTTTAAATAATTAGTTTCAGTGAATTAATTTTAATTAATTATAATTAAATTATTGTATTGTCATCCAAAATAATCATGTATATAAAATTTCCACCATGATAAATAAATACATAGAGAGTGTGAGTTAATAGTAGGAATTGAAAAATAGATAAAAATTTATGGGTGTGTGTTATATGCCCAGGTATAAAAATTATAGTTTTAAAAACATAAAAAAAAGAGAGGAGCATAAAAAAATTAGAATTTTGCATACATCGAAATATTGCTTATTTAAGAGAAATGACATACTTCATGGACTTAAAGTTGTTGTTCTATAGAAGTATACTATTTTTCCAAAGTCTGGGATAATACCTTGAACAAATTACTTCAAAACATAAGAACATTGCATACATTCATTTCAGGCTTCTTCGTAAAAAAAGATGGTGCTTGTTATATGGTGAAAATATCTAAAAATTAAAAAATGTAGCTTGAAAGAATAGGTGTGTATTATATATGCCGAATTTTACAGTAAACATTTTCAATACTGCTTGGTACATGATATTACCTCAGAAATTTGATGTCTGGAAAAAGAGATACACTTTGAGATACACTTAATAAAAATGTAGTTTATTGAAATATTGAAATTATTCTCCATGTTGATAAAGAAAAAAATGTTTTGACTAAAAATAAATTTTAGTAAAGTATAATGTAATTTAAATATAAACTTTATATTTCCTTCAGAAATATATGAATATTTTGTTTAGTTAGTACAAAGATCATATTTAACTAAGCTCTATCAACACTCATTAATTCATTAGAAAAAAACGTGTATCTTTGATCCAGACAAAACTTTGTAAATGTAAGAAAAAATTACAAAAAGAGTAGAGGAAAAAAAGATAAATAGGAAAGGTATTAAATCCTTTATTTATATTTAGAAAAAGGGAAGTGGGGACTTTGAGAGGCTACAAATATTTTAAAACACAAAAATAAATATTATTAGTTTGCCTAGTTCAACCTTCTCATAAGTCAAGTTAAGACAGTCTTGTGAGGTGTGAGACAGCGGGAATACACCACATTTCATTACAGAGACAACTTACTTCATCAATAGTTAGTGGCTTCTCCAAGCACCTGTGTATTTTTTTAGCTTTTGTGCGATTTTTCTTATATGGAATGTTTTTAATGTGTTTTAGTAAGTACCAATGATTTTCATTATTTTTATAATATACAATTTTTATTCCTAACATAGGTTAAGGATCCCTGGATGAAATCTGGAATACACTGAAAAAAAAGTAATGATTATAGTAGCAATCAACTACTAGTAACTAATTAAATTAATGATGTGTGAATCAAATTCAATTCTGAAAGAAACCGTTAAGAAATAAGCAAGGAAGACTTGCCCGTATGACAAAGAATATCTTAAATTTAGATTCTCAGACTGGAGATGAAAAAATGAGCCTATTCCACTTTAATGCATAATTTGTTTTGAAAATCTAACAAATGAAAGCATGAAATCATACAACTTAAAGCATCATTTTGAGGCAAACCATAATCAGTACAAAGATATACTCAAAGATTTTTTTGAAAACAAATTTAAGGGTTTAAATCAGTCTCAAAAAGTAATGTGGGATTTGACAGGTGACAGTAAAAAAAAAATACTATAAACTTCGTATAGCTTTTAATTTTGAAATGCAATGCTACAGAAACCATTGGCGAAATTTTAATCAAGCCTGTAGCCAAGATAACGACAAAAGTACGATAGGAGATAAACAAGAAACAGACTTTTGACTGTGTTTATCTCTCAAATAATGTGGTTTATCGATGAATCGTTATGTATAACAATATGAAACGGATGCTATTATCTGATATTTCTCAAAGTTGTTATAATGCACTGCAAGTTGAGAAACCTTATGGCATTTGTTAGATACAAAAAAATAAAAATAAATAATTCATGACTTTTTATTCTACCAGCCTTTATTACGTCACACAACATGAGAAGATATCCTTAACCCTTTTGCAGCAGGTGTGCATCAGTCTCAAACTCCTTTACTGGATGGCAGGCTGTTCAGTGTAATTTTCCATGGGCAAATATATAAGGGCAAACTTGCAGAAGCAGTACGAAATGCGGTTCACCAGTGCATCACCAGGCTGCTGGTGACATTTGGAGAGGATCCATATGTGAAACACCTATCTCTCTCTCTCTCTCACTTTATAATGTTTTCCCGTTGATCAGTACATCCTTGCAAAAGGGTTAACATTATGAACAAATTTATGCAAGAGAGCAAAATTGATTGGAATAGATGCGTTGGAATAAGCACAATTGGAGAAAAAGTATGGTCAGAATTACTAAAGGACCAGTAGCAAGAATTCAAAATGTTGCCCCAAATGTCATATCCATACATTGTTGCATACACATAGATGCCAGCCCATCTACAGAAAGTTCTGGATAAAAGAGTTAAAATTGTTAACTGTATTAAAAACGCATGACTTTTCCCCCCAAATATGTAAATAAATGGGAAATAGTCATACCCAGTTTCTTTTTCATACTGTTGTTCATTACTATTAAGACAAAATTTTAATTCGATTGTTTGAACTTAGAAACAAACTAATGTTTTTTTAATGACATATTTGAGTTGAGAAACTGTTTACATAACTGGAAATGGCTTAGTAAACTAGCATACTTAGCAGATACATTCTCTCTTTTAAATTGCTTCAACTTATTGTTAAAAGGCAAAAAAATTTCATTGTTTCATGTTCAAGATAAAGTGAACGCTGCTACTCCAAAATTAAATTTATGGCAAAAGAGAGTTGGTAATGAAGAGGTAGACTCGTTTCTCTTTGTGAGTATATAATAACTAAAATTGATGCTGATATTCTGAAATGCATAACACAGCATTTGGAGAGTTTGAAAATGAGCTTGAAAAACTATTTTCCTGATTCAAATAAAAATATTGAATGGATAAGATATCCATTTAACAATAACACAACAACCATGCTACAAGATTTGTTGAATGCAGAAGAAAAGCAATTGTTGGAATTTTCTTCAGATGGATTCTTGAAAAATAAATATAAGGAGTGAATTTTAATATTCTGGTTACAAATCTGTATCTGGTTTTAACATAAAAAAGTTCTGCCTTTTCCATTTTCATATCTATGCAAAGTTGCTTTTTCAGCTTTTGTAGACATTAAGTCAAAAAGAAGTAACAGACTACTGGACATGGAACTGCCACTCGGATTAAAATTAAAAACCAGGGAACCAAATTATGACAATCTGGTCATCTCAGCACAAATAATTTCATCCATCACATTAATCCAAATGAATGTCATTTATTTCTCTTTTTTTTATTATTTTGTATAAGTCACAAAACATAAAAATATATAATTTAAATACATCCATTTTTTTTGACAAGGGCTACTCTCAGCATTATGAAAATTATAGAAGGGGTACACATGTCAAGAGTTTGGGAGACACTGCTTTAAACCAACTTTACACATGACTAGCATGGTAGGATTTAATGGCAGACCTTGTAATTTTTTGAGTTATGGTCTAATTATTAGAAGAATATCAAAAACATTTATAGTTATTTATGATATCTTCTGAAATATCATATTCATCAAACTTTCACAACATACAATTTAACCTCTTCAGGACGGGGCAATTTTCTATGAGACGCTCCCTAGGGACGGGGTGAATGCGTAAGGACTTGCACTTCAGGACAGGACGTTTTCGTCACTAAGCCTAACTTAAGAAAAAAAGCATAAATAAAATTTCAGTCCTAACGTCATAATTTGTAGTACCCCTTTAGATTATTACACACATTGTCAGTTACATTAAAACTAGAATGTAATAACGTTTTTCCTTTAGTTTACATGAAATTATAAAAAAAAATGAATATTTGCACCGCCCGTCGTAAAGGGGTTAAGAACTTTCAGACCTAGCTCAATTTACTATATAGTACTTCTATTATTTTCTGTAAGTTGATATTCAATAAAATTAGAACTCTAAAAATAATACATGGCAGATTGAAAGGCTTTGAACTTTGAGCCAGGATAGTCACTCCCTAACCTTATTGAATTGTGGCAACTTCTATTCCCCCATACTGCAACTAACAATAACGGAAGCAAAAATGCATAGCAATAATAAAAGCACTTATAGGGAATTCAACCCTTTTCAACTAAGTTGTTAAAGGCATTACAACAGGCACATGATCCTACACTTAAAGTGAGCAATGCAACTTATTATTTTCCAAAAGCAGCCAATATCACTTTGGGTAACACATCATCCAATTATCATATGTATACATATATACAACACAAGTTAACAGCATAGCTGAGTGAGTGATTGTGGGGTTTAGTGGCGAAAGAGTCAGTTTCAGCTATACTATGCCAAACATTTGTTTTAACTTCTGTAAAAATTTTTAAAAACTCAGTTAAAAGTGCAAATTAATATGACATGAATAAGACCTCAAATTCATTAAAATAGTACTAAAATCTTTGATTAATTGTTACACAATCTTAAAAAAGTGAAATTTAGAACATTAGTTTTGATACAAAATAAGATACCGAATGGCCTTCAATGTCCTTAAACTTTCTTTGTCCCACACAAAAAAATTTAATTAATTCAGCCCAGTACCACTAAAGACTTGGCGTGTAGGGGAGCGATGCACATTAAATCTGTCGAGAGCTCAAACGTCCTCCTGTTAGTGTGGTATGGTAGTGTCAGCTCAAGTGTCGTCCACGTCACTTGACCATGGTTTAAAATTATGAGGTCCATCGCCAAAAGCCCTCGTGTAGCCGAACAATGCTGCATTAATATTCACTCACTCAATAGCATAGCTAAATAAACCTCCACGGGGGAGTCTAAGATGCCCAAAAAACATGACTTGTGTTACAACTAGTTATCATGCATGTGTTAAATAGACCTGACATTTCAATTAGAAACTTCCAAAGTCAAACGGAAAATGTTCCAAGTGATGCTTAATACAACAAAGGATGTACACCATTTTTAAAAAAAAAAGTAGCAGAAAATCAAATGTCTCCAAAAAGTAACATGAAGAAAGTCTAAAAAACTTGGCTTTCCCGTTTAGAAAAAGGGTGTAACTTATTTTCCAGTGTATCCCAACTTAATAACATGTTTTTAAAGTAACTATTAACTGACCCATGCTTCCACAGTACAGGTCTGGGTTTCAAATCCCAGGCTGGGCAAGGTTGACTCAGCTTTTCATCCCTTCAGTGGGTTGATAAATGAGAATCAAATTTACTTGGGAACTAAACACTGGGGGTTTTGCATCAGACTGGCCACCTAACTGGAACACCTGCTCAAGCACCTCAGTGCCCAAGGTCACGTATACTGAGATGGGCCCAGTAAACCTTAGCCCTCATTGGCTGTTGCACCACTGAGTTTAGTTTAATAATTAACCTAAAGGAGGAATTTATTTTCACTTCAGTAGTCTAATGAACATCACATTTTTCTGTGAACCTGTAGGCAGAGGCAAATTAAGCGGCTGGCCCATGACTCTTTTACTCTTGAGCCCATAGGTCTCAAACCTATTACAGCTAGGAGCCTCCCCTACCTTAATCCACCTCTGTCAGTCGATTCAGATCACGTACCCAAGCCAAGATCAACAGAATATGCCTTAAAATTAATGTTAATTCTAACATGTAAAATAATTTTTACTAGCAGAGGAATTTTACATCAAAATCAACTTACAGATGAGCACTTTTGAAGTTTTGACATCAATAGTGAATGGTTAATAGCATCGCTTCCTTCTTCAACACAGTGAGGTATGAATTCTTTATCAGGTGTTTTACCATCTCGAACAATATACTTCCAATTTTTCGTGGTATGGTGCTTCTTAAGAAAGACAGCTGAAGTAGAAAAGTCTGATTTTTGCTAAGAGAAGGAAAAGAAAAAATTAGAAAAATGATACAATATTATGCATTGATGAGTTCAATATTGTTATAGTTAGCACAAAATTAAGTTGCTATTATTACAACCATTTTTCATTCAAAAGTTTGTAATTAATCAACTTTTTTCAAAGTGACATATTTGGTTTTCATTAATTAAATAAAAATAGTTGTAGAAAAATTACAGCTTTTTTGGTTTCCTACATAAATGACAATATTGAAGAATTTGTATATCAAGATGATACATTTCTATCTAGTGTATACATCCAAATTCTTTCAAAAGATTCGAAAAACAAAATAGTACCCAAAATTTGATACAAGATGGGATATATATACATATTGTTTCATGAAATATTTATTTTTTATACCGAAAGGAATAAAAATCAAAACATTTTTAAAAAATATGAGGGCTATTTTTTAAGTAAGGTTCGCTGACGCTGTTAAGTAAAGTCTCTGCATCACTGACCAGCAACCTTAGTGAACACACTTGTGCCATTTCAAGCTTTGTAGCAGTTGTGTAGGCTTCGTTGTGTGTCTTTAAAATGTTTAAGGTGATTGAATCACCTGCCAAGTGTGAGATATGGTCTGTTATCCATTTTTTGACTGCAAGAAACATGTCTGTTGCAAACATTCATCACCAGATAGAAGTTTAGGGCACAAAAGCAATGAGTGACAGCAAAGTTTGAAAATGGGTCGAGAAGTTTAAAGATGGGTGGACAAACGTCCATGACAAAGAACGCTCAGGCAGGCCCTCTGTAATCCCTGATGACTTGATGCAAGCAGTTGAAACAAACATTTGTGAGAAAAGGAGATTCACAGTAACCACTCTTTCATTGGAATTTCTTGATATTTATCGGTCAGTGGTGTAAAAAATTGTGACCAAAGACCTCAACTTTGTGTTTTTGATGGGTACCCAGACTACTCACACCGGAACACAAAGAGAAAAGATTTGCCATGTCATTGGACTTTTTGATTCGTTACAAGAAAGGGGGAATTATTACTGGAGATGAAACATGGGAATATCATATCCCCCGCAAAATCAAAGCAACTCTACAGAAGCTCCGAAGAGCACTGCAAAACAAACGGCTTGGCATGATATCAAAAGGTGTTTTGCTCCTCCATGATAATGCAAGGCCTCACACTTCTTGAATGACTTGGGAGTTAATAGAATCTTTAGGATGGGAGGTTTCGGACCATGCACCATACAGCCACGACCTTGCTCTGAGCTATTTCCACCTTTTCCAGTACCTCAAACAGTCTTGGTCGGATGTGTTTCTGTGCCAACGAAGAAGTGAAAGTGGTCGTGAACTCTTGCCTTTCCAACCAGGCGGCAGACTTCTTTGAAGAGGGTTTTCAAAACTTAGTTCTAAGGTATAAAAAGTGCATTAATAAACTCGGCAACTATGTAGAAAAATAGGCAAAAGTATGTACAATCCTAAAATAAAGGTTTTTTTTAAACAAAATATTTTCATTTTTTAAAAAACAAATGGACCTTTTTTAAAAAACAGCCCTTGCAAATACACTTCCAGAAAAGCATCCTAAAACTTTTTACTTTAAATATGACACGTACAGCACATAAATCATGTTCATAATTTTCATGTGATACTGAAAGAAAACTGAAAATGACAACATTCAAAAATTTGCCAATTTTTTTTACATGTATATCTACAATAGTGCTGCTGCAAGCTGATCACATGGAATGTAACATATCAAATAAGTTTATTAATATGTAATTTTAACCAATACACAAATTCTTTACACCTTTTAATAAAGAATTACTAAATTAAATATTCCTAATGTAATAAAAAAAAAGCAAATCCCATCTACAAAATTTTAAAATAAGAACGAATATGATACATTGATGAGTTTTTAGAAAAGTAAGCTTAGGTGCTACTGCCATTAGAGATCATATGTCCATGTTATTAATAACATTATATTCTGAAAGCTTTATGGAATAGGTCAATTTATTTCAGTTTTTTAAAGTAAAAAAATTTTATTTCCACTTTAAGTTTGCACCAATCAATAATTGATAAATAATTAAAAAATTATTTTTTATATTTGTGATTAGACAAAAGAATTATTTTCACTTATTTTACACACTTTTTGAAATTTTTACAAGATACATAATTCTTTCCCAATTTTTATACTTTCTCTTTTCACAAAACCTGTAAAAATGCTGACACAGGTAATTTATGATTTGGGTTATAAAATTTCATTTTTAATGTTTTCTGATAATTTATAATCCCTGGCAATGAGAGAACCAACCAAAAAGCCAAGCAGGTAGCAGAGTAATTCCAACTGGAAGTCCCTTTGACTCTAAGAAGAGCAAAGAGCATTATTTCCACATTCATTGACAAATATACTATGACCCAAAAGACCAAGAGCTTTGGAAAGCCATGGGAAACTCTGGCTACTGTGGGTCCAATCCCGAGGCATATGAAAAGAGCCGAGGTTGTTGCCTGCTTTCGCCTAACCACTGGACATGACTTTTTGGGAGTATACCTCCACTGGCTTGGCCTGGCTACTAACAAGACCTGCGCACTTTGCGGCCATGCCAGAATGGATGGCGAAAACCTGCTCTAATGCAGGATTCGATGAATACCTGATTGACGACACTGTCAGTTGGTACTGGGAGGCTAGGCGTCAAGTGGTCAAGAAGCTAAACATGGGCATTGGATAAATAAAATAAATAATTTATAAGTAAAAGAACATATTTTATTTTAACAACTCAACCAAAATAATAGATGATAAACATAATTGATTTTTTATTCAATAAAATGGAATTCACCACATTGGTTAAATATATACCATAAATGGAAAACTTTAATATCTCAAAGAGGTATGTATTTAGGCAATATATACCTAATATATCACCTGAATACAAAATAAAATATTTTACTCTAGAATCAAAAACATTCAAAAAAGAAAGAAAAAATGAAGATTCTAAATCGGATAAGAGTGAAGGTGAAATTGTTATTGCACTCATGAAAAAGTTAAAGAATGACATAGATGTAACACTACTGTAGGTAACTGGAACACATCTAATCCCCTTTCACAAAAACTATTTGAGAAAAGTCCTTACGACTTGTAGGAACCATATGAAAAAACAGGATTGAATTACTACCTAAGTTTACTGGAATTAAAAAAAGAGCAGTACTTTTATATAACCAACATACTATTTATAATCTTCGGCAAATTTTCCAAATTTTTATTTACACCAGAAAATGTTCAGGTTAGGACTCAAAATGAAGCTGTTCCAGATGCAGATTTCTTTTTTATGCAATTCTCAATTAGCATAGCTAGATCATTTCAATTCATGAGGTTATACTAATTTTAATTGCTGGGGAGTTGATCTTTTTCCTTAAGGATCTTTTCATATTAATTTATTAACCTTTTCACGATAGGTGAGTCATATATGCATTTGGCGTGGCTCATGGCTGGGCAGTGAACATATGCATCTGAGAAACACTGGCTCAGTGGACGGGCGATGCATTTGTTTATTTTCATCTGAACAATTTTAAATGACCACTAGATGGTACCCTATGCCTGTTATATTGAAACTGAATGTAGTTTGAGTAATCTGACCTTCAGTTTGCTTATATTCTGCCTGGATTTGGTATTTCAGTTGTTGTGGGGGAAGGGATGATTAAAATGTAAACAAACAGAGCTTGGCTCGTAAAATTTCCACTTGATATAAAACATTCACGTTTCTAATAAATCTCCTAATGCTTTTTTATTTCCTTTTTCTCTACAGTGAGGAGTGTTTTAGCATCAGTTCTGTTGCAGTGTTTGTTTTGATTTCAAATATATTTTGCACTTTTCTTATTTCAAAAACCTTGATTACAGATTATTGTTTGATTGGTTTAAAGCCTTTTTTTACCCTTAATATGAACAAAAAGGGTGAAAAAGGCTAAAGTGCACAGTTACAAACTGTGCATAAGCAAAAAAAACGCAACAAACATTTTACACTTGCAAATCATCACTGTAGGATAAGCATTTCTCAATACTTCAAGACTTTCAGCAATATCTTCATTTTAATTTTGCTTTTTTGTAAATAATCTTAGTCATAATTTTACTGTTGTACCAAAAATTATGACGTTTAAACTGAAATTTTATAATTTATGCTTTTTTTCTCAAGTTAGGCTTAGTAACGCAAACACCCTGTCCTTTAGTGCAAGTCCTTTCACATTCAGAGTCTCATAGAAAGGCGAATGTGGTGGCACTACGCAAATGGACCCCATGACAAGAAAGGATTTTTTTACTGCAAGACAAATACCTCAAAATATCTCAAGAAAAGAATATTCTTACAGCATCAATTTTGTATTCTGAGAACATGCTTCTGTTGATTTCCATAAAGCAATTAGTTCTCTATATGTAGTGTGAATAATATTCTAATATTTTTTCAACATGTGCATATTAACATTGAATAATATTAGGTGTTGCAAAGTTAGTAAATACATACTCATTAAGATATTTCATTAGATGTGAAAAATTTTTTCAATGTTCCAATAATGTGATGTGCATTTGGAAATGGCAAACTGCTCCTGTTTCATTTTGAAGCAATTTATATCGATAGACATTAAGTAATTCTTGTAAAATATTTCAAATTAATAATTGTAAAATATTATACTTGCAGATCTTAATTATCACTGCTTCATAATTTTTCAATCCAGTGTAACTATGAATTTAAAATAACTCCAAATTGTTTTATTTATTGCTAAATATTGCATGGGTTACATAAATGTACGTAATTATCACTAGTTTAATATCCAAAATAAAAGAAAACTTAAGTTCATGCATTGATTTGATGAAATTTTAGTTACCTTTTAAAGTAAAAAAATACATATTACTTATATAGCCTAATAAGCCAACTGGGTGGCGTGTTGCTGGCCCTGTTCACCCAAGGTTGTGGGTACGACCTCAATCCATGTTGGTGAATTTTCCCGATGCATAAAATTGATAGCATCCTTATCGAATGTACATGATTATGCAGCATATAAAAGATACCATGAGCACCTGTTTGGTTTGGGTGCTCTCCGCAAAATTAAATTCCTATACCATTTATTCGATGCTTTGGGATTACTGATCACTGTTACAAGACAAAAGCAAGGTTTATTTTCTTTTTAAATTTTTTTGTAAAAAAAGTGGTAATTATTAGATGGTGCATTTCAAATGATAGAGATAACGTACGCTAGCAGGAAAGGATCCGCAAGATGTAAGGAAAGGTACGTTGTTTGGCAATACCTGTTTGAGTAATTTTAGAATGTGTTTCATATCTTTTTAAGAAACTAAATCATACAGGAATTTGTTCATAATGTTTCAATTTTTCTCCTTCGAACATCAATTCGTTTTTTTTAGAATGTACTTAATTTCCTTCGTAAAGAAGTTGAATTTTATCATTAATTTGTTTTTATTAACGCTTTAAAAATTTCAGTTTTTCTACATCAAGCTTCGATTCCTTTATGGATGTTCTTAATTGCCTGTTTTTTAAAAGTTAAAAAAAGAATTTTTCATTTTTGACCTTTGGCTATAAATTTTTACTTATCAGAATGTCTTTTTAGTTTCCTTTTTTTTTTAGAAGACGAGATTTAACTGTATTTGTTCATAACGTTTGAAAAATTTCTCTTTCTAGCTTCTGATTCTTCTTTTTTTTCGGAATGTTCTCTATTTTCTATTTTTCAAAAGCTCAATTTTTCATGAAATTATTGCTCCGTAAGTTTTAAAAAGTATCTATTATCAGAAGCTAAATATGATTTCTTTCTTAAAGTTCTTATGTTTTCCATTTCAGCTCCCTTCGGACAAGACGCCATGTTTCTTCCTGTTTGCCTGGACGCGACTTTGAAAAAAGCGCCTTGGCGCCATTTTGGCGCGACTTGAAAAAATCTTCGCCAAGGGGTGGACTACAATAGGAGCCAACCGGAATTTACCCACCATCCAACAGCTCCATTAGAAATAAATCCAAAAGAAACTAAAAGCTTAGGTGGCTCTTGGGATGAGCAGTAATACAGCTAAATTTCCTTCAAAAACTTGGTTAACCAAAAATTTCTTAAAAGTCATACACATAACTTTTTGGAGCACATTAATTTTTACATTATTTAATCCTTATGCTACAATGTCCTTCTTAAAAGGTTATAGTTTACATGGTTAAACCATTTACAACATATTACTGTTCAATTAAAAGCCTGAAAACAAACACTTATTTTTGAAATTAAGCTTAACCGTAAGTAACTTACAAATAAAATAGGAATATTCGATATGTACGTTCACATACATATAAATTTAAGATTCAGGAAATCAACAAGCAAAAAAAAAAAAACTGAGAACCGCTTCTTTTAAACTAAGCATTATTTTTCAAATTAACTTATCCTCAGATTTTATTAATAATTTTGTACTGAATTAAAAATGCATCAAATAATTCCATAAAAGTACATACTTGTTTTGTACATGAAAGCCAAAAATTTTCTTCCGTGTACTTCTTATTGCTAAATACACTTATGATATTGCAGCACATGGGATGGAACTTATAATTTGATTGTCGGGTTACATGTTTAAGAGGACATGTTATACACCAAGAAAAAGACATGTCCAAAGTAAAAAAAATTATTAGGTTAGCTCCAAGAAAATATATACAAAAAGTGTTCCTATCTCCCTTGTCTCAGGAAAACCGCTTCATTCTTGCGGCATTTTTCGGAAGTCGTTAAATAAAGAGCACCTTTTTAGAAGAGGAGAGGGGAAGGAAACGGGGATGACAATCTGCAGGGTTACAGAGCTTAGCAAATTTCTCGCCAATATCGGCGCTTGCTTTGAATACGATGCCAATCATTCATTTTCGCATTGGACGTGGACCTGTTCAAACGGTGAAAGCTGTATTCTTATCGAAAGCATAAAAAAAAATATATAACCATCTTTCGAAATAGCAAGTTTAAATACATGGAACAAATTTATTTTAAATGAAATTAAATAATTTATTTCTTCATTATTTTCTGAATAAAAAGTTGAATTATGTAATTGCGGTGGTAAGTAATACGAGCAGAAAGCGCTGACATTGTTTGATTGTTTTTTGAAGCTCCGGGTTTTTAACGAAACGATAATACGATTACTCATGGCACGGAAATTCAAAAAAGAAGCAGCTCCTCTGTTGTACATTTTGTAGATGTTACGAATAAGTATTTTAAATATAACCAATAAGTGATTTAGTCGGATTTTTTTACAAATGTTATTACTATAAATCGAAAGGGTAAGTTTTTTGATACAGAATAAAAAGCGTATACTAAAGTGATTTGAAAAGCTTATTTTCGTATTTAGTTTTCTATTCTACAAAATATAATGTTTATTTATAATTTTAAATAGCTTGTGCACTGAATATTCATTGATAGATTTTTATTAAATCGGTTATTTGTTTCGCTCATTCTGTGGTTCATCAAATTACATTTTAATCGTTGTAATCGTAAATACTTGTTTTTACTAATAACAATTCAATATGTATATATATTCATAATGATACAAGTCG
>BMAU01001101.1:0-52500 GCA_019973935.1 Trichonephila clavipes | reverse complement strand
AGGAACTGAGGAAAAATATTTGAAATTATAGTATGATCATGGAATGTACATTGAAAAACTATTTAAGTTTCCAATAAGTAACAAGTTTTATTATTAACTGTAGTAATAAATTTTTTTTGGAGGGGCGGGTGAGTTTGTACGGAATTAATGATTTCTAATATGCAATAACGCCTGCTTTTTTGCTTGGATTATTTCAAATGCGAAAGTTATTCCTTGGCATTAAGTCATCTTATTACAACCTAATTGGAAAACAAAAGAGATGCTGACATTGAGTTTCATGCTTTAAAAAATTAAAATTTATTGAAAGATGCGAAAATTTCTTTATATGACAAAAAAAAAAGAAATTATAACTGATAATAAACACTTTACTTATTCTTAAGATTTTAAAGACTTTGTAATAGAAAAAGGTAATATTAAGAGAAATTTTTTATATAAGTATTAACATTGATTTTGATGCTATAAAATGTAGCCAAAACTTTATAAATTTTATAGATGACATACAGATATTGAATAAAATGTTAGTTTTCAAACTCGTTGAATCTCACTCAAAGTAAAACATTTTAAAGATGTTAAATGTTGATAAAAAGAATAAGCTGATCACACATACACACAGAAAATATATTATTTTAGGAACAATATTGAAGCTGAGTAGTAGTGCATCACGCTTCCACACCACAGGTGCGAGTTTCAAACCCGGGCTGGGCATGGTTGACTCATCCTTTCTGTGGGTCGATAAATAAGTGCCATGCTTGCTTGGGAACTAAACACTGGGAGTTTCGCGTCATATTGACCACATGACCGAAGCATCTGCTCACGCAACTCAGCGCCCAAGGTCACGTATACTGAAATGGGCACAGCAGGTCTTGCCTCTCATGGGCTGTTGCGCAACTGAGTTAAGGAATAATATTTGATTACAAAATATAAATGATCAAATTAGAAAAAGCAGTTGAAAGTACAGAATTTAATGTACAAAGAACACATATTAAGGAATAAACATTTTTCCCCTTTAATATGAGCAAATGATTATAATGCAAACAGATACCATTATTATATAATAAATTATTAGCTTTACATAGAGATATTCTAAAATCGTTTATAGAATTGCAAATCGATGAAAATCTCAATAACTGGAGAGAGTGACAAGTAATGTCGCTCTGTTCAGCTACACGAGGACTTTTGGTGACGGACCTCGTAATTTTGAACCATGATCAAGTGACGAAGACGACACCTGAGCTGGCACCCCTGTCTTAACTTCCACACCACACCAATGAGAAGACGTTTGAGCCTCAATAGATTTAACGTGTATCAATACTTCTACTTAACGGCTAATAACTAGATGATAAATATCGAATATTCTTTTACTTTTGGAATCTATTTCCTACTATAATCACATTTAGTTTCTATACCGGTTGAGAAAACTCTCTACCGAATTTTCAATAAATACAGTTCCATCTTTACAATTAGATTCAGTAATTAATTTTTAAATTTTTTCATAATTACACGATAAATCTTTCTTTTAAATATTTTCTGACACAAATACAAAATTATTCATTATTTAAGAAAAAAAGGTTTTCAAAAATGTAATAGTCTTTGAGTATTTTGTTCTATACATTGCTTTAACCAGCCTATCCATTTAAATTCTAAAAAAATTGGTGTAATTGGGTAAAAAAAAAGAAGCACTTATTTCATTTTAATTAAAGGTACAATAAACTTAGATAAAATTAATTAAATTTTGTTAAGTGAAACTTATTTATATTTTGATTTTCAGTAAATGCATTAAAATATGTAAATTATTGTAAATTCATTTTTCATTCTATTAAATGCAGGAATTTGTTACACAAACTTGATTTACGTAGGTGTCAAAAATAATATATTTTTTAATTAATTATAATAATGTATAATCAATAATATAAAAGAAAAGAAAATGGAGAATATGTGCTTGCTTTATGTCATAATGTAAAATTTATTTTCTTAGATCGTTAAAGAATTATTCTAAAATAGTTTAAAACTTTGAAGCTCTATCTTTTTTTTAAATGAAAATATCTACTTTGAGACACTTGCATACGGCTTTCAATCAAGAAGAAAATTACGTGAAATATGTGTTTTGTTTAAAAGTTGTTGTACGTATTTGCAACATATGTATTCCAATGAACATCGTCAAAAATCAACTATGATTCTTAGGAAACTGCACTGTTAATGATTTTAAAATTGTTTTTCTCTTTTAGAATATATTTGCAGAAAATACATGGTACTCTTAATCCATTCTGTTTTGATATATTAGAATTCATAATACTTAACGAATCCTTAGAATAAGTCTAAATTTTATTTACAAGTATTTTTCAAAAATTAAAATTATATTTTCCTTTGACCTAATTCTTCCTATATATACTGAAAATTATGATAAAACATTTGCTGTGGCAAATAAATGAGATGAACAGCAGGTAGGTGTTTCGCATTATGCTATAAAATGTGAATATTCTAAGGCTATAAATATTCGCACATGTTAAATAGTGCCACATTGTAGTCCCTTCATGTTTTTTTATTGAAAAATAATCAGGATTAGGAGTTCCATCATGTAACAGAGCTGATACGCATTAAGTCAAAATCCTTACGTTGTCGTGGTGTGGAAATTAGAAGTGGGGGCTCTAGCTCGGCTATCGTTCTCGTTACTTGATCGTCATTTAAAAATTACGAGGTCCGTCTTATTACTTTGTTCCTAATGGAACTCGTAAATGAAATATTAATAACTAGCTGGAATACCCGTTCTTCGCACGGGTGAATTGAAAAATTAAACAACACAGATTGAAGGAAAAAGAAGTTTTTAATGAATTAATTTTATGTGAGTTGCAAATTAAACAAAAAAAGCTTTTTGCATAGCCTAAAAAAAAGAAAGAAAAAAAACACCTTTGTTAAATTTTAAGTATGTAGATCTAATAGCCGATAAAAAGGATTTTTTTATTTATAATTCCTCGTAACACTCTTGAGGGTCGATTTTTCAAAATACCTCCCTAAGTTGATCTCTGCTCAGCAAAAGTAACACATTGTTAAAAGTTTTGCGTAATGAACACTTAAAGTAGTGTAAATAATTTATATCTGAAAGTGTAATACATTAATATTACTTTCTGTTGTATTTATTTTATTTTAAAATTGTAATATTCGCAAGCAACGCCGTTTCTTAAATTATAATGGCGATTCAATGAAAAACATAGTGAAATGTTAACGATAGAGTTAAGTTGGCAAATGCCTAGCTACTTTCGTAGCTCGAGCTTTATTAGAGCTTTGTAAGATCCGCCGTGTAGGGGCACGATGCACGTTAATACTTTACCCAACCGCATTGATTTACTGCAGTTTTTTCATACAATTTTTTTTTGGATCACTACATTTAAAATTAAGGGATATACATAAACAAAATACTCCACTTTGGAAAATTTAATCCGTTAGAGCTAATAAATTAATTAAAGATATTCCACTGTAAAATTAATTATATACACCGTTCACTTAAAATAAGTAGTCAAATCATTTTCCATGGTCTTCACTAACATACAAAAACATAAGACACTTAAATTTTGACATAAACTATTTTTTCGGGACAAAAATAATAATCTTTGCAATCCGCTGAAAACGCAATATCTGCTACAACACTATTCGGCTTCCCCGCTAAAATACTTATCATAGAACCCGTGCTACCATATATCTTGGAAGAGTGGATTTCAAAGAATATTCCTACTAAGTATTGGTAGAATATTTCTTCTAAGTTGGTGTGGTGTGGTAGTTAGGAGAAGGGGGTGCCAGCTCAGGTGTCATCCACGTCGCTTGACCATGGTTAAAAAATTACGTGATACGTTGCCAAAAGCCCTTGTGTAGCTGAACAGTGCGATGTTAATATTCACTCACACACACACTCCAAAAAATACAGTACAGTAGTTATAATTATTTTTATACTTAAAAACGCAATATCTGCCTATTCAATTAAAATTATAGCGTTATAATTAACCACAAACAAATTTTGAAAATTTGTCCAAATGATGCAGTGGGAAAGAGAAAGTTTATTTACTTTAAGTACCAGAACCGATAAAAGCATTTATTTTGAAAAAAGATCAATTTCTGACTACTAAATGTGCATAATAAAATCATAAAAAAAACATTAAAATAAAGAGAGATTTATATAACAACCTCTCCCTTCAAAACTTATTTTTATTCTGAAATAAAAAAAAAGTAGGCATTATTCTGATCACAGGAATTAATTAGAAGCGAGCCCCTTGCGTAGCCAAAACAAAAATAGTTTTTCACAAACAAAAGAGAGATATATGCTGTGGTGGACTTTTTTGCAGCGCAAGCCAGATTTGCTTGAAGATGCCAGAATTTTTTCCTACTTACTTGACAAATATCGTTATATTTTGGACACTTTTACAAATTTTTATAAATTATAGCCTATGCTATAAATTATAGCCTATGTGTTATTCTGATGTATAAGCTATATTACTGTAAAGTTTCATTAAAATCCATTCAGTTGTTTTTGCGTGAAAGACCCACAAACATCCTCACAAACTTTCACATTTATAATATATATTAGAGTTATCAATTTACCTACGTGTTCCTAAAAATAAGTTCTTTAAATACACATAAGAAATTTAAGATTATATTTTTTTTCAACAGTAATAAATTGTTTTCATTTGTAAAAAAGAGGAAATGCTTTTGAATGTTAGAATACTTGATAGTAAAGTACAGACAATAAGCTGGTATCAAAGACAAAATATTATGACTACAAACATTTTTAATTTGCCAAGGAGCTTCATGTATCTCGGTAAACTTGTTTACATAAAAGGATTATATTATTATTCTTTGTACTGAATTGTTTCTTTAGCGAGTAATGACAAAATACTGGGATTCTTAATTTTTTTCGACTTTTGTACAAAAAGAGTTATATTCTTAGTCTTTGGATAATCCTTACTTTTTATTTAAAATTTCAAAAGAATTGCATAATGCCTAAATTCTAAGATTACTGCTCTGATTTTTGTGCGATGATTAACTGATTTTGTGCGTAAGGTAGAGCCAAAACATTCCTAGGAAGACAACTCCTTCGATCAACATTCAAAACAATTACAAAAACATTTCCTTCTCAACGCACCGACTCCTCAATCGAGTTGCAGATAATTGTGACAACAATTTTTCTTTACTTTTTTCAAAACGAAGAAAGACTTAAGCTTCAAATATCACCCCCCTCCTCCTCTTCGTTTGAACAGGTCCTTAAAGTGACCGGGTAAGTAGAAGAGGGACTTTGTCGGCATTATCCTATGTCCGACAATTTAACAGAAAAGGAAATGCCCTTTCCAAAGAATTTACGACTTGCTTTCCATATTCATTTACAAGAACTATCTTATTCTGTATTCAGAGTTTCAAACGTTCAATAGCCTTAGAGCGCCCCCGAACACTCCTTTCTTTATACTATTGTACATAAAATGCGTGACTCACGAATAAATAGGCGGGGTGAAAAAAGAGAACGAACACACATATTATTTTAATTTAGATGTAACTATATTTGTTAGACTATGTTCTGATTATATTTATTTTTTCAGATATTTTGGATTGGATAATTTTTTTATAAAAAAATTGTCGAATACTGTAGAACTTTCTAAGTTTGAAAGTCCCCATTTTCCTTTTTTTAGAGAAACTTGTGTTTGGAAATCGCGTGTGATAATTACTACTCATTTCAGTTCAAACAATTTCTTTTCCTTTTAAAGGAGACATTTCCTACGAATTTAAACCCCATTCCACCAAGATTTCTTTTTCAGCATTATTAAAGGCATTGAATGAAATAGTATAAAACATCGATTGTTATACAAAACACTAATCACAATGTAAACTATTGCACAAAAAAGGAAACGCTTATTTCATTTCAGTCAAAGGTATAATAACCTAAAGCAAATTTAAATTAATTTATCAGGGAAAATTTATTTATATTTTGATTTTCAGTAAATGTTTTAAAATGTTGAAAATTTTATAGATTTATTTTTATTCTGTTAAACGCAGTAATTTCGTACACACAAACTCAAATTATCGTGTTAACTCTTAAATTAATTAATTTTGAAAACCAAATAATAATATAATTATTTGAACATTTAGATACATACAATGAATTTAAAAAATGGAAAGAAAAAGCAAAATTTCTGCCTGTCTCTCTATGCCATAATGTAAAATCTCAAATCGATAATGGGCTATTTTATAATCATATAGTACTCTGAAAATCTCTATCTTTTTATAATGGAAAATATTTGCTTTTAAGACACATGCATAATTCTTTAACAAATAAAAAAATTACATTAACTATATGTGAGTTTAAAAAATCTTATAACTATTGAACATCTGTGTACCAATAGACATGCAAATATTCAACTAAGCTATATTGTGGTTAATCAATTTATAATTGCTTCTCTGAGAATTAATTAGTTATTTATGCAACACTCTGTTAAGAATTTTTGTATACTTTCTTTCTTAAAAGAATAAAACATTGATAAACGTCATTTTTTTATTGCCTCGATAATTCATTCTGTTTTGATGCATTAGATTTCATAATAATTATTGAATCTTAAGATTAAGTTTAGATTTTTACACCAAGCATTTTTCAAGGATTAAAATTATATGATAATGTTCATCTTTGATCTAATTGTTCCTATGTATGCTGAAAATTATGACAATCGATTAACAATGACAGTTAAATGTGATAAATGTCAGGAATGTGGCATTAACTTAATACTATATCTCAAAATCATAAATAAATGTCACTTGTTAAACAGTATCACATTGTAGATTCCACATGTTTTTACAGCTGTGGTAGCCAAGTGATCACAATTGAGGATTCCATCATCTAGCAGGGCTCTAATACACGTTAACTTTCTAAAGGCTTAAAGTACTTTCATTGCCGTCATAACATAATCGACTGGGTTCCAGGTAGGATATCATCCTCGTTACTTGATTGTTATTCAAATAATGAGGTCCGTCTCATTGCGATGGCCCTCATGTTTCCTCTGAATGAGACATTAATAAACTATCGAATTACTTGCATGTTCTTAAAAATAAATCCTTTAAATACACAAATGAATAAATGTAAAGTTTATATTTTTTCCAACTGTAATATACTGCTTTTGTTAGCATAAAATATCAAATCCTTTGAATTTTTAGAAAAATTCTTGATTAGTAAAACGCAAACAATTAGTTGACATAAGTCAAAATTAAGACTACACATATCTTTAAGTCAGCAAGGAGCAAATCATTTATGGTAAACTTATTTATATAAGGAAAAAGCTATTCTTATTCGTATTTAATTGTTCTTTTATGACTAATTACAATACATTTATTTCTTGCTTTTTTATCTTTCATATAAAAAGGTTATTTTATTAGTTTTATGGATAGAAGTTAAACTTGTTAGCTTCTTATTTTTAAGTTACAATAAATTATAATTTTTTTGATGTATCAGTTAGTATAACATTGCTGAAATTCTAAGATAAATGCTCTGATCTCTGTGTGATAAAAATAAATAAACTTCAAAAATATTTTAAGAAATATAATGCACGCGTCATTCTAATTCTAAACACAATCTTCCCTTTTAGGACGTATGGTAATACAATAGTTTCCAAATGTGCAGCTCAGAAAAAAAATTAGCCCCAGTCCAAAAATAAATCGAAAAATTCACACAATAATCGAATATTCTTTATTAACATAGCAATAAAAACCATTACATTAGAAAATCAATGTAAGATCAATCCCCTCTCCCAATAATTTACACTCAAAACGTGTAAAAGGCCTCCTGAGTATCTGCCGTATGCAAAATCTAAATAAGTTTTTGGAAATTATAATTTAATGGCTAATTTTTATTTTTTGCTCGAAAACGTATAATTTTATGTCATATTTTCGTATAAATTTTCGAGCAGTAGCTTTACAGGAGGAAACATACTTTAGGAAAGGAGAAAATTGATGTGCTTCGAGTGACACAACACCGATCAGCAGTGGCGCACACAAGGAGGGGGTTGATATTTTTTTCCGATTGATTATAATTATAAGTATATAGTAAGTAAAATTTAATTAATTACTTGTTATTAATGATTAATTTTATTAATTAATGCTAATTATTTATTCAAAAATTAGTTTTTTACTGTGTTTTGTTTCCGAAAATCGACAAAATCAAAAGGAGCATGATACAATAATGGTGAACTTTCGACCCCGGACCCCCCTTGTAAAATTCCTGTGTGCGCTACTGCAGATCAGTAAATACTTCTTAAGATGAATCCAAATTCCAATAATGACCATTTCTTCATCATACTTGCCCGTTATAAAAACAAACTATTCTCTATAATAAACCACTGATGAAGGGATTCAAGTGATACTCTATTTCAGGATTTTTGAATGAAGATTTATATGTGTGAGCATGTTAAAAGAGAAAACCTCTAAAATAATTGAAAAAATTGAGAATTATGTGAATAAATGTGTCGTTGATAACTTGAACGAATAATATGGTTGTGATGTGGAAGTTAGAACAATGAGGTGTTTCTTATACAATAGCCAGGAATCTCTTTATTTATAGTATTTTACTAAAGATAGAAAATAAAAATTTAAGTATGAGTTTATTTATATAGTTAAGTTTATAATAGCTAAAACTTTTGCAGTAAATTTAATTCTAAAATTTACAGAGTAAAAAACAGAGTATTAGACGAATTTTTTTATAAATGTGAATAAATGAGTCTTTCACACACACACACACACACACATATATATATATATATATATATATATATATATATATATATATATATATATACAAAAAACAAATCACTAATTACAAAAATGAAATTAAGCTAATAATTTAAAATATCACTTGCCTGTACAAATTCATTCTGATATAAGAACGAATTCATTTACCTTTAAAATGTACATTAATATTAACAATAAATATATATTATAAAAAAAACATACATTTTCTTTATTTATAAGGGACTTACTTCTTTTTGCTTACATAAGGATAAAACTCGAAACATGTAATTCATTTTCAAAGTATTATTAATCACTGTAAATGGATTATTAAAAACTTATATAACAATTTTTTTATTTGTAATTGAGTTCCTCATTTACTAAGCTCAAATATATATTTCTTCTACAAAATTGAATCCATTAAAAATATTTTGATTTACATGAATGAAAAAAAAGAACAGATTGTTATTTTTACAGTAAAAATTTCATACGCAAGGGAATTCAACTATTATACTCAAGACTGCCTGAAAAACAATCTCCCAAATGGGGACAAAACTTTTATGTTTCAATGAACCACTAGGGCATAGAAAAATGCTATAACGCCAAACCAGGCAACCCAAAATAATGACGTCATTGCACATCTACCAATGACAAGCAACCTCTTTTCCTTTGACCGTACCGATGAGGAATGCCCGAGGTGTGAGGAACTCAAAAAGTGCTCTTTATTTAACGTTACGCCATTTTTCTCCTTCATAGGGATATAAACAGTGTTTGGCTGCCACTCATTTTAAAATCTAAATAAAAAATAATAGAATGGCTCGATACATAAATTTTTTTTTGTAAAAATTGCCCTTAATAAATTATACATATAAACTTCATTTTCTTTCTAACTGGTTACATTTTTATGTAATTATATGCGAGTATATGGAAGAACGAAATCAATAAGATCAACACTTTTAAAGTTTATTTATTATAATAAACGAGAAACATGATTTTAGTTCAAACTAATTCATTAAAGCTTGTTGAGGAGATCCAAACTGTTCTTTTTACGAAATAGATTGCAGCATATTAGTTCCATATTGTAATAAGCAAGGCTTCGAACCAGTGCCGGTTTATCCATAGGGCGCCCAGGGGCCCAGATAAGATGGACTTAACCAGATTTTTTGGTTATAAAATTCGATCCTTTAGTGCCATGGGGGCCTGTAGATCTTCTGCGCCCAGGGCTCGAAAAGCTTAAATTGACACTGCTTCGAACCGTAATTTTATCGTTCCTGTTCAAATATTATATATATATATATATATATATATATATATATATATATATATATATATATATATGTCATGTTTTGGAGAAATTCTTGGATTGACAGGAGAATTGCGACGTGCAGCCGTTTGTCCTATTATTATTATTTCAATATTCAGTAAAGAAGTCTGCACTCCAAGACATGACAAAAAACGAGAGCTCTTTCAGCGTTGATCAGCAGCGAGTGAGTCCTTAGCACACGTGTCTTCTTTAGATACTGACAGATAAGAGGAACCCTTAAGACCGGACGTGTAATGCTCAATTTCGTTGGAGGCACTTCAGTCTATAATCTACAAACTAGATGGGTTACTGTAAAATTTTTGGCCTATAAAAAAAATTGTAAATAAAAATATGATTTAATTTCATCTGCAAAAGTTAAAATGATTTTGTACCAATAATCACAAAATTTTCAAGTGGCTGTTTAGAAAAAACTTGCTAAACCGGATTCAAATGTTATACGGACTAATAAAATTTTACTAAAAATTGCAAATAATCAAAAATATATCAATTCTGAAATGTTTTACTCTTCTATTTTTTTGTTTACAATATAGTTGCAGTTCAACACTTGTTTTTTCAGTTTCATTTAATGTTTTTCAAAATTTAATCTTAATTTTTATTTTATAAGCATACCATATTTCTAATGAGAGATAACTTGTGTATAAAAAATAAATAATAATAAATATTTATATTTTAAAATTTAAATAAATATTGAAAAAACATTAAAATTGTTCAGTAGTGAAGTTTTAACAATAAATGCATACATTTATAATAGGTTATTAGATTCACACATACTGAAACATTAGCATTATTCTCAACGAAGCAAAAATCGTGAAAATATAATTTAATGCACTTTTTTATAGTCATTATTTTGAATGTAGCCAATAAATTATAAACAGCCAAATATAGCAACCCCGAAACAGAGGAGTTTGAATTCTAACACCGCAAATAGTAGGAATAGGTGCCTCCAACGAAATCCAGTATTACACGTCCGGTCTTATTTGTTCTTTTTATCTATTAGACTACTCTTCGTTAAGTCCGGCGAAACTAGAAGTCAAAGTTCCTATGCGGGAGGTGGGTTGAGTTGTCTTGGTAGGAAGTTTACTCCAACTGAGACTTGTAGAGCTGGGGATTCATCATATATATATATATATATATATATATATATATATATATATATATATATATATATATATATATATATATATATATATATATATATATATATATATGTCATCCTGGGATTAATTCGTAAACTCCTTTGACAGAATAATCTGTTTATTTTTAAAATAAGAATAAATAAAAATGTAGAATAACAATTAATTAATTAAGTGAACATTTAAACGTCATTGCCTGATTGGCTTTCATTATTTTTAAAGAAATATAACGGCTCTGTCGATATGCGTCTGCTTCCCTTGCGGTCTAAACGTATTCTCCCGTTCTCATGTTCCTTCCTTCGCTGCTCCTTTCCCCCGTCGGGGACATTGCCCTCTCGTTTCCTTTCGAAACCATCTGCTGGGGGATGCTACAGGGGCTTGCAGTAGCGCCTTCTACTTCACATATATATAATATATATATATAATATATATAATATATATATATATAATATATATATATATATATATATATATATATATAATATATATAATATATATATATATATATATATATATATAATATATATATATAATATATATATATATATATATATATATATATTATATATATATATATATATATATATATATAATATATATATATATATATATATATATATAATATATATATATATATACATGATTATGTCGCGTATAACGGGTAATATTTTTAAAATAAAATATAATTTGTGTAGGTCACATAATCATGTTTGAACACACTCGGGTTTGAACAAATCCTTCGGGTTTCCATGTTTTGTTTAAAATGGTAATATTTCCTTTCAACTGGTTCAGGAAAGAAATCAAGTAAGCAAATAATTACTGTGTTATAAAATAACTTTATTAATTATAGGTCTATGATATGAAAAGTGCGACAAAAATGGCAAACAGCATACGTCGAGATTTCTAGTAAACGTTAAATCAATACAGATATTACCAAATGGTGGTAGAGAAGTTTCGATGCCAGACAAATTGAACTCGCTGAGCATGAAGCGAGGCAATGAGAAGTCTTGTGAGACATTAACATTAAAGTCTCCAGTTACCATTATAGGTGTAGTAAGATCAGGATCGTAATCAGGTGTAATTTTAGCATTGTTTATGGAATATTTTAATAGCGATCGTAACATAAGAGCTTAATTTCTGACAATGCTGTGCCCGAATGGATATACACACACCCGAGTATGAATTTGAAGATGCCACTGAACTTTACGTTTACTAGACAGACATCAACATAGCCTTTGCATCTTTCATTCCCAAGTTAATTTCCAAAATGTAAATGTTAACTCTATTACAATCAGTGAAGCTAGTGATGTTACGATATATGGCGACCCCAACGGCTTTGCGACTTGAAGATGATACCGCTACCAATGATGAAGTTGCAATTTGTCTGAGTTTAGAAGTATTATAAGACGATCTCAGATCAAAACCAAGCACATTCACTGGCATGGAATCTTCCATAGAAGTTTCGCCGATTGCTAAATTTTGCCTTGGAAGCAGAATCTGTGACTCCGTCTGCACTACTGTCACATTGTAGATGCTCGATCGGATGATCACCGATGGAATTGGCTGCCACACAACTGGTTATTGTGTTAGTATTAAATGAATCCCAGTGTACTGTAATCTTGTAATCCTTGCACAATGATTGACCAAGTAAGAATTGTAGCCAAGCTTTTACCATTGATTTTATTATTACGCCGCTCAGATACGTAGATTAATGTATCATGTTTTTCTTTATGTTAACATTGAACGTCTGATCCTCGTCCAATTGACGCGGTAGCTGCTACATCATTGTGTCCACATCCATGGGTACATTAATGGCGTCGCAACCAACGTATCTGCATGAATGAAAGTCGCGGTGATACTAGACATGCACTAATCGGATCTAAGGCGGGCAACCCGTGTTGCTTAGGTGGATACACAAATCCATTGGAACGTGAAAATGTGAGAACTTTGTCCGAGTCCAGTGAGTTTTTAAACGTAGCGCACAATTTAAAGTCAGCAACTAGCTCTTCAATGAAAGTATTATTTAGCAGCGGCTAATGTTTTTCTTTAGTTGGCTTTAATGAGCGCAGAAACCATAGACGATCACACACATCACACTTATGTCCAAATGGATTGTTGACAAACGTCGTAGTGAAGCGTGCACTAGCTGCTGACCAATGTGTCTTAATAAACGACCATCGTACACAATCGGTGCCCACACAGTCCGGCGTCAATATAGAAGCGATTTCATCATCCTCTTGCATAATTTCAACTGCTCTAGCTGCAGATGCACTGACACCGTTGTTGATCCACTCAGTCGCATTCATTTTTTTACGTTCCCGACACTACATGACTCTCCCATGGTATTTTATTGGTACTATTCCATTGCTCTTGAGACGCCCTTTCCAACGATATACGATTTCTATATTTGGACATAGCTTTCTAACGTGTATAGGCCGACATTATATATTTTGGGTAATACATTTTTTATTTTAACGCCTTATTATATTCATTGTCAATATTTTACACTTATGTTTTATTTACATTCGATAGATTTTGATGAGAGCTGTCGATTGAAGCTAAAATGAACGTCCTAGCTTCTCCCAGTCAAAAATTATACTAAATGAAAATCTCGATGCCGAGCCAAATGACCTCAAAATGGTGGCACTGCCCACTCGCCCTCGTACGATGAGTCACAGTTCTTACTTAGCGTACTAAATTCTTTGATCGCTTAGCTATCCAGTGGTGTAATTGAATTTTAGATAGAGATGATAGTTATGTAGCTGCAACACCAAATTGTATTCCCCGATTTCATTATCATTCGTTTTTTTTTAATTGTCTCTCTATGGAAGCAATTTTAAAGACGTATTCACGTCAAAAATGTAATTATATCCAAGTTTAGAAGATGTTATTCTTTTTTTAGTTGGTACTCTATGTGAATCGATACAATTAACCAGAAAGTACGATAAACGTGGCGAGCTGAGAAAGGAGATCATTGGCATTGTTGGCAATATGACATGGCAACATGACAAGACTTTGTTTCTCTCTATCAACCCGCAGCCCCATTAGCAAAAATATTATTCAGAACTGTGTGTTGCTATCAACACACAGTTTTTTGAAACTAGTGTATTAAAGCAAAGAGGTTGTGGACTGTATTCTTAAATGATTTATTGAGTGACGGATCGTGCTCCATGTGTAACGTCTATAGGAATAATGTTACAAATTGAAACAAAACAGGACTATTAGTGACAATCATCTTTTACGCGTAGTACACGCAAGTCCTAACAGATTTTGTTCACAAAGAAATGATATTACAAGATCTTTTGGAGTTTATTACTTTCGAAACATTGTATACGTTTTTTTAATAAAATAATGTTCATGAAACGTATTCATGAGAGGTAATGGATAACTATATAAGGTACTCATATATTATGCCGTCGATCATTTTCGTCAAATAAAAAGTCTTCGTCTGATACTGTCATTTGTAGAATTATTTACTATGTTTGAACGTGCACGAGAATGGTTTTCCGCTTTTGGTAACATTTCGTAGAATTTGATGACGTGCTTTGATTTCACAAAATAGTAATAAAAATAATTGCACACATTTTAAAACATAATTTATTGATAAAATCACCATTTGTCACAAGTACATTCGTATTATATTTTAGGTTTATAAATATGACTGAATTATTCTGAATTGAAGTAAAATTATTGTAAGTTTAGACGAAAACAGGCTATGAAAAATTATATACAAAAATCAAAAACTACAGTTAAAAATTTTACTTTAGAGAAGGATATTTTAGTAAAATTAGGACTTTGTATTTGTGATTACATAACATCTATGCAATATTTCACTTTAATTTCGAACACGTAAATTGATTTGTAACTGAATTTCTACTTTCAATCAATTGTCACATCTTTGAAAATATTTTTTTATAACAATTCTACGCAATGATTTCTAAAGATATTTCATATTAACTGTAGGATTAAAAATCGATGGTATCTACATGAGTTGAAATCGATAAAACAAAATACGAGGATTTCTTTTAGTTATTTTACATTTAGGAGATTGGTATACCAAATTATTGCAAGCACTTCTTAAGACACATAATCTTCATAGAAAAAGTAAGCACAGACACCAACAGCACTTAACGTAACGGCTGCCCTTAGGAGGCAATTCCCGGTACTAGGTTTCCTCACCAGGATAACTTCAGAGATCTCTCTCGAGCTCTCTTGTACAGATAGCTTGTTCTTGGGTTGAACAGAATAGTTGGAAAGTCTCTCGCGTCCCCACAGACCACAATGCATCATCTGCAAGACTAACCCAGTGGCGGCCAGTGCTTGTGGAATCCTGCCTTTCCGAAAATTTGTGACAACCAGTGAAGACAGCGACAGGAAGCTGGCAATATCTCTTACTACGTAGCCAAAACTGAGCCAAGATGAGATCAGATGGCCAAGGGGAAAGCATCGGAGGATTATCACAGGATCGTAACATTCCATGGACTTTTCTAAGCGTTCTGCGAGAGTGTCCATGCTTTCGGATCCATTCTCTCTGTGGATGAGTGTTGCGTAAGGGTACCATCGTCTCCAGCTGAAATGAAAAATAACGACAATTATTAAATTATCCCAATAATATCATGTGTTTCTTATTATATTGACTAGGGTGATATATTGACCGGGTGAGAAAGAACAGTCCCAGTGTTGTTCATATATGTCGCAAAAAACGACTAAAGTAGATGCCCAATGCTCAGGGGTATAGCCGACAACCCTGCCTCTTGAAATTATATCAGGGGATTTATCCTCAAAGTTTTGGAGTTGGGCAGATAGATAACGACCCTACTCATGAAAAAACCTTGTTACGAAATCTCTGGTAATTACAAATCTTTTTGGCCAAGCCCCCTGAAAAAAGAACTAGGGTTCGACCCAACATCAGGTGGGTTGACTAACTAGAGAGGAATTTTGCTAAAAGAGTAACTAATTGGAAGATCATGGCCAAGAATGCGAAAAAAGTCTGGATGAAAATTCTTGAGAAGGTTAAGGTTGTTGCACTATTGAAGAAGTGTGATATAGTTAATGGTTGTGTAGATTATGCTGTGTGATATCACTTGTATTTGCTATAAATGATGACAGCAAATACTATTTTGATACTCTAAAACACACCACAAATTCTTTGACATAGATACCTGTCTTTGAAGTAAAAAAAAGCATTCACTTTTTTTGTTCTATCTTCTACTGACAATTATTTTCAGTTGGAAACCAAAAGAGAAAAGAAAACTTATTTTTTCCTAGATACTTAAATACAGCAAGATATTGTTATGCAAGAACAGAGTGAGTGAGTGAGTGAATATTAACGTCGCACTGTTCATCTACACAAGGGCTTTTGGCAACGAATCACGTAATTTTGAACCATGGTCAAGGGGCATGTCCAAGGTCTGTATTTTTTTATCTTTATTCTAATACCTAAACGTAGTGATTATTATTATTTGAACTTAATTTACTCGTAAAGTAAACATAATATGTGTGTGTGTGAAAACAGAGTGATTTCAATTAAAACATTCTTTAAAAGGAGGCAAAAATTTTTTATACTCCAATGGTATTTGATAACAGTTTCTTTTCTTATGCATTAGACAATATATATATATAGCAGTTTATGAAAAGAGTTTTTCGAAAAATAGTTACGCGCGTAATTAATAATTGCTATAAGAATCGTTATTGATATAAAGAAAAGTAAGTTTGTTTCTCCCCTAACATTATCAATAAAAAAAATCACAATCTCTTAGAATGAGTATATTTCTTACGTAATAGCATGTCGGTTGATTGTATATCTTCTATAACCTACGCACAATAGCTAAGATTATATTTCTTTTATTTTTGAAGTTTTATAGACTCTAACAAATAGAAATCTGAAGGAGTTGTGTGTGATTGTATGAATGCTGCAAATAACGACACCTGAGCTGGCCCACCCCTCTCCTAACTACCACACCACACCAACGGGAGGACGTTTGAGCTCTCGACAGATTTAACGTGCATCGCTCCCCTACACTGCGGATCCTTAGTGGTACTGGGCTCGAACTCGTAGCAAAGCCAGCCCCGATCCAAGCAAGAACAGAACTTCGCAGTTAAAATTTCACCAAATCACAAAAAATACCCCCAGTGGAGGATAATATAACACAATGCCGGTTTATCCATTGGGCGCTTTGGGCGGGCACCCATGGGCCCGGATAAGCTAAACTTATCCAGATTTCCTGGTTATAAATTTCGAGGGGCATGTAAATCTTCTGCACCCGGGGCCCGAAATGAACTTAAATCAGCACTGATATAACATTTAACTTTAAATCGATAGCAAATGTAATTATTTAAGTTACTGTTGTAAAATTGTGTTCCCTATTGGCAACAACATCCGAGTTGACTATGAGGAAATCGAGTTACATCTAAATTATTCTTTTTACGTTACGTTTTCCCGAAAACGAGGTCTTAGTGGCTTCGGTTGCCAATTGATTGACGGTAAAATACTTAAGAATAAAAGTCACTCTTATTGATTATAGGAACACATGAGTTGGCGACCGAGGTGTTTTCAACAAATTTGCAGGTATTTAATTCCTGTGTATTTTAGTTCATTACTTGGGTAGGATCCCATATATCCACACTTTTGATTAGTAAGAAAAAAATAATGCTTAATTACACTAACAGCTTGTTTTCTGTATTGAGCTTCTATCCCATATGACGAATCTTATTTGCCAAGTTAGAGATAAATAAAATAGGACCACATCCATTTCGAAGCAGATGACTAATTCACACACAAAAAAAACTATGATGCCCTTTTTATATGAATTGAATGAATAAAGCAAAGAAATTAAAAATATGATAACTGGGTACTTACGTGTCATCGCAACTATCACCAACCCTATTAATAACTTGCCAGGTTGGCAAATCCGATTTCCTATGCGTCTCATGCGCTGAATTGGCATCCATGTGCTTAGTTTCATGTAATTTCGCCAATAGGTTGCGATAATATGTTAGTACCGATATCTGAAATTTCTTTTAAAAAATGCTAAAATTGTAAGAACGAAGATAAGTATGCGGATGTGTGAAATGCGATTTAAGCCCATCTTGGGTCACGAAATAATTTTTAGCGATAAATCGCCAATTCTATTCCAGCAAAGTAGCTAGTATTTTTTTCTTATTCTTTAATTTTGCTTAATTATAAACTTATTTTTTAAAAATGCACTTAAATCATACAAGAAGGAACAGCACTTTGTACTAGTACAGCCCTTATTTCTAATAAAATAAAATAAAATAATTAAAACTAATCAATTTTTTTTAGTCTTTTTTTTTCCTATCCCATTTTTCTGTTTTGTTTTCAAGATCTTCGCAAAGAAAGTTGACATTCCATTTTTTTGGATAGAAAAAGTGAGGCGCATATTTAAATTAAACTATTCATTGAAACTCTTTACCAAAAACCCAATTCGAACTTCAATTAAATTACATAAGCTCTATTCTTAAAATGTTTTTGAAACATTTTTACATGTAAATAAGCACAAGAAATGTACTATTTTGAACTAATCGTGTTAAATTCTAGTCAAACTTCCTGATTTGGCAACAACTTTTTAGGATTTTAACGCCAAGTTAGCAATCTCTGCAAGTTAATTACCCATTTTGAAAAACGCGGGTTTTCCTTTGGTTCAATTTAACGAAAATTTTTGAAGCCCCCAAAAAAATCAGGGGATTCAACAAAGATTTTTTTTAATCATACGTATGACATAGGACATGATTATTTTTAGATGCACACAACCCTTTGATAACTTTATTTACATGATTTAATAATTAACCATAAACTTATGTTATATCAATTGAACGCCAAAGTATAAAATACTTACCAATGACATTGTAGATTATTTTTCAATGTGTTTTTGACATCCAGATTTATGTCGGCAACGTTAATTACATAATTCAAAATTGAGGAAAATAACATAGGTAAAATTCATTTCAAATATTATTTGCTGATCTCCTCATAGCTTCTCTGAACATGGTGCTTTATTTTTGAATTTATTTACTTTCTGTCACGCGGTGATGCGATGTTTAGTTTCTTAAAGTTTCTTCTGGTTGATTTGACTTCCAGTTCCCCTAACGCAATCACATCGTCTGGTAATTCAGAACCATGGTTAGATGACAAGGTCGACAACTGAACAGGTTCTCCACTTTCTACATCAAATTTTGTAATATTTTGCTGTTGTTGCTCCAGATATTGACGAATTTAAACGATCCATAAGACCATTGACTCTTAAAAAGTAGAGAAGATCAAAGGATATTTTGTCCAGATTGGTCTGTACAACCAGGGGTATAGCTACCACCGTATCATCCGGGCCCCCAAACTACAGAGGCCCCAATGTGTAATATTTTGACACGAAACTTTTAAATGAGTTTTATTACAGCGTAATTTTTATTTATTATCCAAAAAAATACTCCAAAAGAATTTTGATGCTGGGCTCACCCAGGACTATCTACGTCAGTGCGTACAACCTAATGTAGAGGAAATTTTATTCTTACCTTTCTTCTTGGCGACTGATTTAGTCTAAACTGTGGAAAACATTTTTTTTCGCATATTTGAAAATGTATCTAAAATGAGCTAAATTATTATTTGTTTATTAATTATTAATTAATTTATTATTAATTAATTATTAAATAATTATTTATTTAATAATAATTTATATGTTAATATTTTAATAATATAATTCTTAGTTGTTAAATATTATTTTTTAGCAGACGATTTATTTTGTAATTTATTTCTTGGCTAAAGTAAAATGTTTTCTGGCAATAGAATTTCAGTTAGTTACAGTGCTGTAAATAAAATGTGGGTTTGGAAGACATTCTGAATTGATATTTGTCTCATATTTACTACTAATCTCACTAAACTGACTCACATTTACTACTAATGATGATGTCGTATCCCTGACGGGAGTAAAGCAGATAGTACCATGGGCCCAAATAGCTTTTCTGGCTATCTGTTCAATATTGTCCACATAGAGATTAATTATTGCTAATCAATCTATACTAAGATATGCTCAAAGAAAGCTTGGTGAATTTGACTCTTAGCACAGGTGTTGAAGTTTTCGTGCCTTCTGTGAGAATCAGAAAGCACTAGATGTGACCAATGGACAGACGTGAGAGTCAAGGGTGAAGACAAACCTGGTCTGTTACCTAAATACCAATGATGAGTGGGAGACACTTTCCCCTCCATTATGTTTTGAGATTTTTTTTCAGGTTCGAAATTATGAGGACCATCCCCAATAGTAGATTTTATTTTTCATTATCATCATGCGCTCTGAAGCAATGCAGGGGCTCATACTTTTGGATCTCAATCAACCGAATGTCAAAGGTCAAACGTCCTTCTGTTGGTTCCAGCTCGGGTGTCATCCTCGTCTCTTGACCATGGTTTCATATTATGATGACCCTCAAGTGGCTGAATAGTGAGGCGTTAATATTCCCTCAACCGAAGACGACGCCTGAGTTGGCACTTCATGCCAATGTGAAGACTTGGAATCTCGACAGATTTAATGCGCCTCTCCATAGTGTGGCACAAGCCATCGACCACGGCATTCGGCTACCAAAGCCACTCACATTATTTTAAGGTGCGACGCTAACCGAGTCAAAACCGAGAATGAGCGAGTGAGTCAGAGTTAAGTACTGCTGTTTGTAAAAAGTGCAACACCATGAAGAAATCATCAGAATTAAATGAACTTTGCAGCAAATATCAATTATAAGATGTTACGTAAAATACACTGGTGTGCAAAAATTAAGGACGAAGTCGAAAAATTAGCATATCAGCTGAACGAAGAGGCAGAGCGGACAGAAAGATCAATCAGGAGATTAAGTAAGGTGATGTACGGTAGCACATGCGCAGATATGCAGGTAGACGTAATGGGAGAGTGTCTGAGTAGTATAAAGCATGTTGCCGATGTAAGATCAGTATTTCTGGCAAAGAGATTGCACGTCGTATAGCAGTTAAAATCACACCGAGTTGCTGCCTCAGCGAGAAATGGCGAATAATCAATCTGTTAGACGACATCTGGATGCTTTTACCCGAGGTCGAATCATTGGGAAGTTGGAGGAAGGCCGCAGTGTGACAAGTGTGGCTGCAGAGTTCGGAATTGCTCACAGCATCGTTTCACGACTTTGGAGACAATTTCAAACTACAGGAACAGCTATCCGGGGGTTCAGTAGTGGTCGTCCACGTGGAACCACACCCGTAGATGACCGGTACATTGTCTTACAGGCCAGAAGACACAGGCGGCAGACAGCGGGAGAAATCGCTAGACACACGACACAGGCGACTGGACGACCTATATCGCGTTTTACCATGGCCAGAAGACTGCACGGTGGTGGTCTGTTTGCACGACGCCCTGTACGGTGTGTACCTTTAACGCCTGCCCATCGGAGAAGGCGTTCTCTGTGGTGCCGGGAACACCGGAATTGGAGAGACAATGAATGGGGACGAGTACTCTTTACAGATGAGAGCAGATTCAGTTTGAGTAGCGATTCTCATCGCATACTCATCTGGAGAGAGCGGGGAAGCCGCAATCATCCCTCGAACATCATTGAAAGGGACAGGTATGGAGGTCGCGGTGTTCTCGTTTGGGGAGGCATCATGCTTGGTAGTCGTACAGACCTTCACATCTTCGACGCAGGTTCAGTCAACGGGACTCGTTATTGTAACGAGATTCTTCTTCCATATGTGCGTCTTTTTAGAGGCGCTATGGGTCTGCAGTTCCTTTTCATGGACGACAATGCACCATGTCATCGCACAGTAGCTGCCGAACAGCTCTTAGAGAGTGAGGATATTGAACGTATGGATTGGCCGGCACGATCTCCGGATCTCAATCCCATCGAGCATGTATGGGATTTTCTAGGCAGACGCTTGGCAGCTCGTACCTTACCACCAGTAACGATTCGGGAGCTTCGATTGGCGCTGCAAGACGAATGGGCAGCAATGCCTCAACAACTCATTGACACCCTCATTCTCAGCATGGGCAGACGCTGTGAAACCTGCCTAGCAGTCAGGGGAGATCATATTCCCTGCTAAAGACCGGATGTTTCTTGCTGGGTACCCATCACAGGGATGTTTCGGCCTTCAGTCGCATTGCGCTCCATGCTACTTTTTCAATCAAGCTTCTTTTTTTCCCTTTTAGTAAGTGTTGCTTACATTACACATGTCCTTACGTATTGGGGATCTTACGGTATTAAATGTGTTGATTTGGAAAGCTTTTGTACAAAGTTATATTGAAAAAACCGTCTCGTCCTTAATTTTTGCACACCAGTGTAGTAAGGTATCAGAGCCACCGCGAGTATGCGTGGCGTGCACAACGCCCTCTGAACTGATGCTGAAAGCGTAAGAATAGAGGGTTGTAGCGGGACGATGAAAAAAGTTAATGGTTATTTGTTAGTGGCGAACATTTAATGAGACCTAAATATGCCTTCACGACGAAATAAGGGGAAATTCCATCAACTTACGGAGTTTAAACGGGGCAGCATTATTGGACTTCAAACAGGAAGATTTTCCTATCACGTAATAGGAGCTTGTGTGCGGCGGAACAGTTCCACAGTGATGCGAGTTTGGATGCAGTGGACCGAAAAGCACCGAACAACTCGAAAAACTGGCAGTGGATAGCGAAGGAAGGTCAGCGCGAGACGATCAACACCTGCTCCGCATGGCGGTGAATGACCGTACAGCTTCCTCCAAGCAGTTGGTCTACTGCTACAGGTGTACTAATGTCTGCTTCGTCAATTCGTTGACGTCTGCTGCACCGTGGATTGCGTGCAAGTGTGTGCCTTTATACAGGATCCTCCTTACGGCAAACCTTCGACGGCTGTGTCTGCAATGGGCTCATGAGCACAGAGCCTGACACGCTGATTGGCACCAAGTTGTCTTTTCAGATGATGCACACATCAATTTGGGGGACCATGATGGCCGCATTCGTGTTAGGCGCTATGCCGGTGAACGCTGCCTTCCAGATTGCGTTATCGAACGACATAGTGGTCTAACACCCGGAGTTATGGTTTGGGGTGCGATTTTGTACCATGGACGATCCAATTTCCTACGAATTGAGGGTAATCTCAATAGCAACCGGTACGTCCGTGAAGTTCTACAACCCAAAGCCGTTCCCTTCCTTTAAGGCATCCCTGGAGCAATCTTTCAGCGGGAGAATGCACGCCCACATGTTGCAAAGACTGTTCGAGACTTCTGTTTTGCCCAACACATAAACTTCTTCTTTGGTTTGCTTATTCGCCGGACATGTCGCCTATTGAACACTCGTGGGATTTGGTTGGTCGGCGTCTCGCTCGTGATCCACGTCCTGAAATCTTCAAAAGACGAAATTTTGCTGCGCATACAAGCAATATGGAATTCTCTTCCAGAAGTAGACATTCAAAATCTGTTTGACTCTATGCCCCGTCGTACAGCAGCAATTATTGCAAACGCGTGGTGGCTACACCAAATACTAATTTCGGACGCTTAATATTGTCTTCTGAAGCAACTATTGGCAATGTACCTCGTAATTTTGAACCTTCGTCAGGTGATGAGGAAGACACTTTAGTTGGCCCCCTTCTCCTAACTACTACACCAACAGAAGGAAATTGAACCTGTTGGCCTCCCTTACACGGAGGATCTTCAGTAGAAATTGACACTCCGACGATGAATTCGTGACCCGAACCACTAAGCAGCTACTCAAAATCGAGAAAGCTGAAATATAAAATGAATTGATAATACAAAATGATCCACAAAGAAATCTGCAAAGTAGTTGCGTTTTGTAATATTTGTATTTACATTCAAGTGATTTTCTTTCATTTTGAAAATATAAATGTATCGTCAGGTGTCATTTTGTTGAGTAACAACGTATTTAGAAGGAACAAGACGGCTATAAGATGCATGTAGTGTAATCGAGGTTATTCATGTTGGATGTTTCTTGATAAACGAAGAACTTCTTCAGAATTCATGTGGCAGGGGTAGCCGAGTGGTATAGGTATCGGGCCGTGGCTTGCTTTGTCACGAGTTCGAGACCAGTACCACTAAAGACCCGCCGTGTAGGGCAGCGATGCACGTTAAATCTGTCGAGAGCTGAAACGTCCTCCCGTTGGTGTGGTGTGGTAGTTAGGAGAGGAGTGGTGCCAGCTCAGGTGTCGTCCACGTCACTTGACCATGGTTCAAAATGACGTGGTCCGTCGCCAAAAGCCCTCGTGTAGCTGAACAGTGTGACGTTAATATTCAATCAATCAATCTTCAGAATTCATTTTACTCTTCTTGATTTCACGTGAAATATTAAAGGCGTTACATCATCACAATAAGTATAAGAACACATAAAATACAAAGGATAAAAGAGAGCTGCAGCTACTTAAACATATTCAAGACGATGGCATGGAGGCAAAGAGGCTGAGCACAAAGAACTTTTGATTCTCGTACCGGCTGTGACTCCTTTCTAACAGGAATCTCTATTGATTGATTGATTGAAAGGTTGAAGGGCATATAGAGCAACACAGGCTATGATCCCTATCTCTATTGGTTATGGGTTTCTGATGCGATGTTACTATTCGATTACGATTAACGTGTTAGTCCTGAACCAAAGAATTAAAAGTTATTTAAATAAGATTATTTAAAAGGATTCTAGAGGGAATTATTACATGTATTTGTATATAATTAGCTTGCTTTTAAATCGGGAAATCAAAATTTGTTTACTTTGCACTTACTTATGTTGCATTCAATACATGATTTTTCTCAAATTTTTATAAAGTGTGCAAAAAGATTTTTAATATTTTGTCTTGAATTTCTTTTATTCTTTTAGAGGCAATATTAGATGCGTTATAAATGGTAAAACGTATAGAATTTTAAAACTTAGCAATTTATAAGAAATTCTTTTCTTTCATGTACAAAAATTGTTCTTGAGTCAAACTATTAATTCTTAAGGTAAATAGTTATTTATAAATCACGCCTAACGCATGTATATCTTTCCTTTATGAGATTGTTTATTTATTCTTTCTTAAAAACGAAATGATCCAGAGTTGTTTATTTTTTTATGTAAAATTGAGAAAATCTTTTTGGCAAAATTTTTACAATTCATTCAAAATTTCGACGAAGTTATAAGCTTTCATTAAGTTTATTGTGAGATTTTTACTAGTCCTTTAATTAAAGAATTATTTTATAAAAGATTTCTCAAAATTACCTTTCATTTTTACTGCTGAATTTTAAACTTTATCTCGGATATTTAGGAATATCGTATTATGTATCACACTTTATTAAGATCCATGATAACAGGAATGTAGATATTGTCAAGCCCTTTTCGGAACCTTAAATATTAAAATATACCATCCACATATTTGTCAAATAAAAATTCACCAAGTGATGTGATATGCAGACAATAAAAAAAACGCTCTTTATACATTATAATGGGGATTCAATGGAAACTTGGCAAAATCTTGGCAGTAGAACCAAATTGACATCATTTTTGGTGACCATGCTGGCGATCAGTTTTTGGCAAATTCGTGACCCTATGGATTTTTCTGGAAGTTAGTGGAGAAATGCACTAATATCACGATCTATGATGTAAGGGGATCTTCCTCGAATGATCTTTGAGGCGTATAAATAAGGAGAGTCACTCGCCGAAACTGAGTTAGTCTTGTTTTGACCGTTGAAGAATTGTCTTGTTTTGACCGTTGATAAATTGTCTTGTTTTAACCATTGAAAAGAATTCATGTTCTGACCGTGAAGAGTCGACTAGCGATTAGTAATTGCTTTGGCTGTCGAGTGGATGATTTGCATAAAATCCTTGAACCTCGATTTATACGTTACAGTTTGGCGTCAGAAATGGATTTTTATGCCTATAAAACGAGAAATGGATGAACAACTGCAGGCTGTCTTAGAAAGCATCAGTGTCTTGAAAAACAGCCAAGAAGAGACTAAGGAGAGCAGGGAGAAATGCCAGAAAGAAATGCAGAGAAGCCAAGAGATTAAGAATGAATTGAAGGAAAAAATGCAGAAATGTCAAGAAGAGACAAAGATTAAGTTGAAGGAGAGAATACACAAATGTGTGTGTGTGTGCCAAGAAGATCTGAAGAATTCTCTAGAAAAGAAAATTGACAGTGGAAAAAATGGTTGAAAAAATCGTACTACTCATAGAAAAGAAAATGGAGGAGGAAATAGAAAGGATTAAAAATAGCAAGTTGATGAAATAATTGAAGAAGTGGCTGAGGGAATTTTAGTTTTTTATCACAGTGAGAGTCGAAGATCTAGAAAAAAAACTTCTAGCTTGGGGAAATAGGAAGAATGAAAGTAAGTTTGTGCCTGTGCCACCCTCTCCAGTACTAATGAAACTGTCGACCTATGAGGGAAAAACCAACTGGAAGGTTTACAAGATGAAATGTGGAATAATTTCAGAAACCAAAGGATGAACTAACGAGGTCAACTAGAAGCCTCATTTAAAGGTGAAGCCTCTTTTATGTACTTCAGATCTTTTCCGATACTGAACGGCTGAATTTAAACACCCTCTACACTGCTCTGGATCTTCGGCTCGGCCAGAAATACTTTAAAGAATATGCATGCCTGCAAATAAAGACAAGACATCAGAAAACCAGTGAAAAAATTGCAGAAGTATGCCTCCGAAATAGAAAGGCTCGCCAACACAGTTTTCTCAAACTATCCAACAAATGTTCGTGAAATAATTTCTCTACATTATTTTGTAGACTGACTGAAAGATGGAGAAATCCAGAGGGCTGTAAGAATGGCAGATGTAAAAGATCTAAAATCTTCCCTGTTATCTACCCAGAATTTGGAGGCCACCACTCAAGCCAAGTGGAGGAACCGCCATTCCCTCCGAGGAGCTAGAGTGACTGCAGATGCGCCTTGTGTTTCTTCCTGGATGAAGGAGACTATGAAATTTAGAGAGGAAATCCACGCTTTAATGGCTCAACAACAGAACCAGAGGAGACGCAACTTCATGTGTACGGGGAAATAGAGCACCTCAGAAGAAAACTGCACCCGAGCAAATAAAGTAGATCGAACATTAAGTGCTAGGGATGCGGTGGAACCGTGCATCTAAGAAATAACTGCCCTCGAGTAAATCGGGAAGATTCTCACACCGTTCAAGAGTAATAGAGTCTACGAAAGTATGTAGGCACAGAAAAGGATCAGAACACGGAAATTTAGACGCCTCTTCGAGAAGACCCTGTATTGACAGGCTCGAGAGTTGAAAAGAAATTTGGCACAATAGATCCTGTAGTCTGTCCCCATCAACATCAGAATCAGATCCATGGAGAGCGTCCGGAAAAATCAACTGGCTGATTCTGAAATAAAACCAATAATATAATTCAAAGAGTCACCTGATGGAAAGGCAAGCTGGGGCAAAACGTCCTCGTCGCTTGACCGTAGGTCAAAATGAAGAAGTCTTGTTTCCAATAGTCCTCGTGTCGCCTTACAGTGTAGTATTAATATAACTTTCAGTCACTGCAGCTAGAATTTTAATGACTTCGAACTCACTTTTCAAATTTTGGATTAATATAAAATATTTCGTTAAATCAATTAACATTAAACAAAACATGCTCTTTTATTTATTCATTCTTTTCCCAGCGAGGCCGCGGTAGCCGAGTGGACAAGGTATCGGATCGTGGCTGGCCTTGTCACGAGTTCGAGCCCAGTATCACTAAAGATCGCCGTGTAGGGGAGGGATGCACGTTAAATCTGTCGAGAGCTCAAACGTCCTGCCGTTGGCGTTGTGTGGCAGTTAGGAGAGGGCGGTCAGATGTCGTTCTCGTCACTTGACCATGGTTCAAAATTATGTGGTCCGTCGCCAAAAGCCCCTGTGTTGTTGAACAGTGCAACGTTAATATTCACTCACTCACTATTCTTTTTCCTAAGAAACAATCGATGAAATTTATCCATTTCATTTAATCGTTTATTTACGTAGCACTACGAGAACACATGAAATGTTTCGGATACATAGCTCGTAAATTGTCACGACAGTCACGTGAAAGGTGACACTTGAGCTGCCCCTTTCTTATCTTACTTCCACACATCAACTAGAGGAGTCAGAACCTTGGCTGATTTAGCGCGCCTCAGCTCCTCTACACTGAGGGTCTTTGATAATACCAGGAATAGAATCTGCGATATTCTGGTCACGAGTTCGCGACAATAAGTACTAGGCTACAGCAGCCACTTTATGTCTATGAAAACTAATGGTTAAGCATAGCAGAAAAACCATTTCTTAAAGAAATATATTTGTGTTCGAAGTTAACGTTTTAAGAAATTTTAATCTTCAGGGTTTAATAATTTTTTTGTGGCCACTGTAGCCAATTGGTCATGGTCATGAAGTCGTGGTCTACATAAAAGAGGTGTGGGTTTGAGTCCTGGTGCCACTACAGACTTGTCTTGTAAAAAGGCTGATGCCCGTTAAATCTGTTAATGCTCGAAGTCCTCGTGGGGTCCTTACCCAGCAAATAACTACTGTTTACAAGGTGTGATGTGGAAGCTTGGAGTGTCGGGTGTTAACTCAATTGTCTGAGCAAATATCAAAATTAGGAAATCCTTAGTCAATAAAACAAAACTTTAATGTGATTTCAAAGTGCGACATTAATGAGAGAGATAAACTATTAATCTAACAAGTAATATAAAAAAATTTTTAAGTCAATTCCACAATCAACAAAGAAATTTTTATTTTAGCTACTTTTTATTACATAGTTACAACTACTATAAATATGTATATATATAGGACAGAATCACAACATTAAGTGGTAATTCCTTTTTATACATTATCATTAAAGTATCGTATTGTCATCCACAAAACAATCGGGTATACAAAATTTTAGTTCTACTGAATGCTTTAAAATGTGAGGAAAAAAAATTCTTTTAAAGCTTTGACTAGAGTCGCTAAAAATGAATCCAACGTGGCTGCATCTGTAATTCTTATAAATAATTAGTTTTAATCAATTACTTTTAAATATTATAATTAAAATATCGCATTGTTACTCAAAACAATCGTGTATAGAAAATTTTAGTTGAACTGAATGCTTTGAAACGTGAGAAAAAAACCTTTTCAAGTTTAGACTCAAGTCGCCAAAAAGGATGCCAACGTGGCTGTATTTGTAATTCTTTGAATAATTAGTTTTAATCAATTAATTTGTATTAATAATAGTTAAATTATTCTATTGTCATCCAAAATAATCATGTACATTACATTTCAGCTCAATTGAGTGCTTTAAAATGTATTTAATTAACGATTGAAAATTCCACCAAGATAAATAAATATATAGAGAATATGAGCTAATAGTAGGTAGGGATTGAATAAATGTGAAAATGAAATCAACTTACCCACAACTTTGAATGAATATAATTGATAGCCTTTCGCTCCCCTACACGGCGGGTCTTAAGTGGTACAGGGCTCGAACTCGTGACATGCCTACCATAATCAGATACCTTGACCACTGGGTTACCATAACCCCAGGTGTTTATTGGAGTGTGGAGAGGTGGAGATTAAATTAGTAGTTTGAAGTTACATTAATACTCTTTAATCAAATTTCGATTTAAAAAATTGATTGAAGTTTTTGGTTATTTCATTACATCATGGTGGCATTATTAGATCGGAGGAAATTTACTCATGGTTTTTGTTATTTATTTAATTAATTACACACTCTTTTAATAAAAGGGGCCTGATATCCCCCAAAAAATACATCGTTATTTAAAAAATATCTTCAAACAAGTGCTAAATTATAAAGGGATATTAAATAAATTTGAACAAATATATTATATTTGAATATTTAGAATAAAGCATTCTAAAAATACAGGTTTTGTCAAAAGATTTAGAATATTTAGAATAAAGTCTTATTCTAAAAATACAGGTTTTGTCAAAAGATTTAGAATATTTAGAATAAAGTCTTATTCTAAAAATACAGGTTTTGTCAAAAGATTTAGAATATTTAGAATAAAGTCTTATTCTAAAAATACAGGTTTTGTCAAAAGGCGCATACATTTGCAGATTTTGTCTTCTCAATAAGGTAGAGTGAATGGATATTTGAAAAAAGAATATTTAAAAAAATAAGTATCAAAAAATGAATATTTAAAAAAATAAGTATCAAAAAATGAATATTTAAAAAAAGAACAAAAAATAGCTCAATTTAAATGAAAAAAAGTTAGCATGTGTCGGAATTAATCTTCTTCACAAATTATTAATGATATGGAATATTCTCAATATATAAAACCTGCATTTTTTTATTCATTTATTTTAATCTTTTTTCTAAAAGCACACACGCACGAAATTATTGTTGAATAGAACTTTATTTTTAAACTAATTTTTCAATTCCATCGGAGCCACTAAATATTCTTTCTCACTTATGGAATTAAATCTTTCGGGCGAAAATATGTTCTTATACATGCCAAATAAAATCTGCTTCATTTTTTTCCGTCCTCTTACGCTATCTTTTTTCCCCCAAGGAACATCTCTAGCACAATGTACAGTTTTAATTAATGTACTAAAGTTATTCGTTTTCGTAATATAAAATAATTTTTTTAGGCGTACTTGACATGCATTTCAGGAAGAACAAAAACTAAAAAGGGCAACAATTTTTTTTTATAATGCTTTTCTTCTCACTCTAGATTTAATGAAAAATGCAAGCTTACTAAATTATTACATTAATTAATATTTATTACGCTTAAATATCTGGCCAAAAACTTTTCCATTTTTGCCCAAATTAATTTAATTTTATACTGTGTCAAAAGTAGAATATTTCTGTCGGCGCGTGTATGAAAAATGCATAATTTATCAGAAAAACAATGAGAATGCAAGGATAGAAACATAAAGAGTCGCAAAAAAATTCAAAGCCAAACCCTATAAAAAAGGTAGATTTTAAATGTCAAATGAATGAAGAATAAAATTTCTGAAGTCTGAACTGGAATTAATTTTATTTTTCTTAAAATAGCTTATGTGTTTCTGCGGATATAGTGAGTGTTAAATTTTCCTTGAGGAATTGAAATTTTGACTATTTTAAATCGCACGACAGTCAATTATTAAAAATGTAAGTTGCTTTTTAATGAAAGGTATAAAACATATTAATAGAATAAATTATTAAAAACTAGCTGAAATGCCCATTCTTCACCCGGGTGAAGTCTTAGTATAAAATTAATCTATTATACCAAGTATATTAATTTTTTAAGAGGAGTTACGACCCCTGTGTATAGTGGCACTATTAGTCATCTTTTGTTAACAATTTGTATCATTATTCATGCAGATGATTGCAATGAAGCACGACGTGCCAACCATATACATATACATGTACATACACATATACATACATGCACACACGCACACACACACACATATATATACATGTACATATGTATACATGTACTTACATATATATATACATGTACATATATATATACATGTACATACATATATATATATGTACATACATATATATATACATGTACATACATATATATATATATATATACATGTACATATGCATATACAGATGTAGAATTGGATATGTGCAATGTCACATCCCCTCCCCCTGTTACTTAGGGTGGAGCAGTCCACACTGATGTCGCACTCCGCCAGGAATGTCCGACTAAAGGACACACGGGAAATAACGCAGACGGACGTTAGAAACGCTAAGCTCTAGACGTAGGAGAAAGACGTTCTTCTTTGGCGTCTAATATATTTTAAATATTGCATCCTTCATTTTGTTAAATAAAGTATTTATCATCCTTAGGTTGTAGTAATTTTCCCATATTTTGGGGGCTCAACCTTTCTCTTGCATATTAAGAAAAATCTCTTCTAGACATGAAATTTTTTTTTAAGATGCGTTAATATTTTTCTTCAATGAACGCTATAGTGTTAAGAGTGTAACGCTGCAGTTGGACTTCCTTTTTTTTTGGATTCATATAGGGCCTCAACAAACGGGTTCTCGATTTATTGTACGGACTGCTCTCCAACCCCAGGTAGGCAAAATTTAATAAAACGTATTTTTTGTTCGTTTATTTTCGCTTTCAAATTACTGTATTTAGTAGTTTTAACTCAGAATGTGTTAGGGAAATTTTAATTACAACCTTGCACCGTCTATAAATTTTCGAAGTGATTAATTTTTTACATTAAGATGTCCTGTAAAAATATTAAATTAGGCGATATTCCCATAATTGCCAATTCGTTGAAATGTAGTACAACTCGTGCTGTAAAAACATTAAATTGCAAATTAGGATTCACCGAATTTGACCGTTCTTCGCCAAATAATATAAGAAATTTTTCCACATTCCCTAAAAAGTTTAGAGTAGAAGAACACAAAGAAAAAAATTTTAACTGAATTTTCATTTCCAGATTACACCTCAGTCGCAAATTTATTGCATTTAGACGTAGAAAACAAACGAGCCAAATTTATGCAATATAATATTTAAAACTTTGACGAACTTATATGATTTCCAACTAACATTAAATAATTCGGAGACATCCTTTTCTGAAAGCGAGAGCATAGCTTTTACTGAGAATCAATCCACGTTTCAAAAACGAACAGCAAAAGATCATCCATCGTTAGACAGGAATTTTCCACCGCAGGGAACCGGCCAACACTCCCATTTTCAACATCTGGTTAGCAACGCACCCCTACCCCGCGTTCAAGGTTATTCTTTCATGCCGGCACATCAAAACGTTTCATCTCTTTGTACACAAAGTACTTTTTCTCCCAATTCAAACGATGCTTCCTTTACAGAGATGAATACCTAGTTTTGGACTCGCTATATTTTGGCTACGAGCAGAAAATTTGAAGATTTTTATTCTGTAAAGTCTAGTCGAGTGAAGATTTTTATTCTGTAAATAGTTTCTTTCGCGATATTGAAGAAAATTTTGATTTATTCCCAGATATTAGTTCTTCTCAAAAATTAATTTTCGCAAAACGTCTAGTATGTGGAACTGCTAAATCATTTGTTTTGTTTTTTTCACAAAGAAATTTAAATACCTATGAATCATTTAAAAAAGCTTTAATTGAATAATTTTCGGATTCAGTTACTTCCATAGAAATTCACCACGAATTAGAAAAAAGAAAAATGTACAAAACCGAGACTTTTTTTAATGCAATATTTTAATTCCATGCGGGAATTAGCAAATAGATGTGATTCAAATATTGACGAGGCATCAATTATTCAGTAACTCACTAATGGAATTAATGGTTCTCGTTCAGATAAAATAATCCTACGGTACAACCTCATTTTCCGAATTTAAACAGAAATTACGTACCTATGAAACTGTCATTAAAAACATGGGAATACATAAATCTAATTCATCGAATTTTTTCGTCATTCATATGACAGTCGAGGACGCGATTCTAAACAACAAAGAAAACTCACAAAATTTAACGTTTCTGATGCAGCTAAAAATCCCTAACGTTGTTTTAATTGTAATGATATAGGTCTCCTATCAAAATCGTGTCCTAATCATTCACGTGGCCCCAGATGCCTCTCATGTAATCTTTATGGCCATAAATCATTTGAATGCCGACGAGCTAATTTAAATAACACTTCTACACCACTTTCTGGTGTAAATGCTGTGCATGAATTGCCTTCTATCAATATGTGTAAGGACGTAACAATTTTTGGCCGTAAACTTAACGGATTAGTAGATACAGGCAGCAACTTAGCATTACTAAGAAATTCGACTTACATAAATATAGATGCATCGCCACTGAAACAAACCAATACATTATTAACAGGTTTTGGTTTTTCGCGAATTAATGTGATAGGAACTTTTGATTCTGAAATTACTATCGATGATCAAATTTTTCCTGTTACTATTTCTGTTGTACCAATTTTTTGTTCAAATTATGACCTCATAATCGGTTGTGACGTAATTAAACAAGCATATCTAAATATACTTGCTCAAAATAATTCAAGGATATTGCGGTTTTAGGTGGATCTTGTGGCTGGGAAACTTTTTAGCTGATTGATACATGGTCGACAGACGTAGTAGGTTATATGAGAATAAATTACACATGTTTGGCAGAAAAAATGCATTTTATTGCGCATTTGTGTACAAAAGGAAAAAAAACACAATTTGTGAATATGAGAAAAAAAGAATAAGAAAAGGTGTTTTCTTAGGAAATCATTCAAAGGAATCATTTTCAGTAGGGGTATGGTTTCCACGAACGGCCAGCAACGTTGAGCCCCTTTGAGGCATGGAGTCAATGAGGCTATTAACCCACTGACTGGTTAGCTTCCTCCTGAAAAGTTATTCCGAAAGCGTTTACTCTCATTTTGCCATTCGCTTTAAAACTGCAACATACTTCTTTCCTTTCCCCCTTTTAAAACTTGGGAGGTCGAACGGGGACAATTTTATGACTCAGTTCGGTACCTTTGTAAAGTAAGAACCAAGAGATCAATCGTTTACAGCTAGCTGTCAAGTTGCGTTGGGCAATCTTGTTTGAAAGTTGTAGTGCAACTGGGTCAATTCCCCTATATGTTTAGTCACAGTAAAATTAAAACAAAATGAAGGGATGAAAAAAGAAAATAAATAGTGTGTTAGAAGTTGAAAAATAATTATATTTTCTTCAAACAAAATTTATTTTTCTGTCATTTTTTAAAAATTAAATATATATATATTATATTGGTATTGCGATTTGAACCAGAAAAAAGCATTCTGTATTCATTTTTGAATATGAGAGTAAGAAAACGCGCTCACTTTCCTGTTTTTTAAAAAAGTAATGAGGTAAAAAGAGCGCGAAGGCCCTATTTCTTTTTTTAAACAATAAATGGTTCATACGGTGATATACATACGATGATTATATTTATGAAATAAAACCGATCATTCTCTATTCAATTATATTTTTAATTTAAAATAACATAAAAAAGATTTCAATACTTTTAATTTATTTTAATTAAAATCATATAAATGATATTTTTATGTTAACTGAATATTTTTTGGAAAAAATCTAAATTTTCATTCCTATTGTTCTCCTTTTCGAACTTCTTGTATTAAATAAAAATTTCTTTTCTACATCGGCATTTGTGATGGAAATAACACACATTCAGTCAGTAATTTTTAATTTAAATGGGGGATATACTTCTTCAAATGCGCATGACAGAACTTCTATCCATATTCTACTCAAGTTTAATTTCTTATCTTTCTGTTTCTTTTATTACAAGGAAAAATGTCACACATCAATAACTACATTTTCACACAATTCAGTCATTACAAATTCTATTGTGAGAAAAGTTCTCCCTAATTAATTTTGTCTTTCAAAGCAGTACACTTAAAACAATTTTGTTCAGTGAAGTTAACTGAAAGTTCCACAATGTATACATACCAAATTTTAAAAACAATCTTATCATTTTGAAATGTATCCTGTATAAAATTTTTTGAGTATACACAAATATTTCCTGCTGGTTGAAAGACATAGTATGAGATGTGGTGTGTGGTTTTGAAAGAATGTTTTCGTACGTGTAGACTATTTTTTTAAAATTTAAATATCACTAAAGCTGATCATATAACTGCAAATGAGCCTTATTTTAATGTGTGCTGGTATCAAAATAAAACACTTTACAATATTAAACAGCCTATGGGTTTCAATCATGGGTTCAATATCAAACTCGCAAAATGGTTTACAACTTCTATTCAAATTGTAAAGAAACTGAAATATAAATATATCTTACTGCAGTCAAAAATATTCATAATATGTAAATATCCTATTCCTCCACTTATTTCAGTACATTTTAAAAACTGTAGCTGAATGCAATTTTTTATATTTATAAACGAGGCATAAAAGCTCACACAGTCGTAAAAATGTCTTTATCATTTTTAAATATAATGCTATAAAACGTATATGGATTGTAAGATCAGTTCTAAAATCCTAAAAGCTTTTAGAGGAGCAAAAAACATGTAATTTTCGATTGATCAAAATTTTAATATAATACACAAATATACATGTTATTAAGCAAATGCATTTGAAAAATCAAACTTCCTTCTGAAATAAACGTTATTGAAAGAAAAATGTTTAATTCCAAATGAGTGGAAATACATGTTTATCTAAGGGGTATCCCCAAAGTGAGGTAATCCTCAAACTTAAGACTCAAACTCAGAAGCACAACAATCCATGAGGGCCAGGAACTACTGTGCCCATCATAATACACGTGACCATTGGACGCTGAGGTGCATGAACAGATGTCCCGATTTGGTGGTCTGTCTGAAGAGAGACCTTCAGTGTCTAAGACCCAAAGCAAGCTTGGTACTCATTTATCGACCCAATGTAGCGGGGATGAAAGGCAGAGTCGACCTTGCGCAGCCCGTTAATAGAACCCCAGACCTGTGGTGTGGAAGCACTATACACTTCCACTCAATCCTATTCGGTGAAAAATAAAATTTAATGTTAGAATCTTATATAAAATCCCTAATGAATGAAGGAGTCCAAACTTTTTTTTTTTTTTCATGTAAACTGTTTAGACGGAAATGGTTAATTATGAACATTTCACAAGTTGCATAAATTAAAATTAACCGTTATAGTTAACATAAATTTTTAAGGGTACAAAAGGTGTATTTCGGCTGCACGAATTAATTTTAAAAGGAATACGGTTACGAAAAAGTAGTACAAATCTATCTAAAGTAGGGTTGGTTACCTTAGATATTGTCAAAGACAACAATGTATTGGAAGCCAATTCCACAATTCGTAGTTATAAAAATGTATGGAAAATTACAAGATTTATTTTTGCATTTGTAATTTATATATATATATAATTTTTCCTGGGAGCTTTAAAAGCTAGAGCGGCATCCATCAAAACCGCGGTTCTCTCTCTGTTTTTCCAGATCGCCCCTGACTAAGCCGGCTCTGCCATAGTAAGCGAAAATGCCGGATTTTGTTTGTCAAGATCATTTTATAGCAGACTGCATTTTTTATGCATTTTAGATGGTCGTTTTATATTTTCTACATCAATATCTTAATGTCTGAATTTAAAATTACATAAAATTCTTGACATTCGCATTAATGACCATGATAATTTTTATTGGTATATGAATGTGTCATCAAACGATTACATGACTAATATTAACATATTATTTTAACCATTTAATTAATATTAAGTATAACATAACGCAGACAAATTTTCTGAACTTTAAAATAAATATTTCGAAAACTACTTCAGATATACTCAAAATTTTTCATTCCTACGCTTTAGCTTCTCAGTTTTGCTTCTATGTAAAACTTTATTGTATATTCGTCGGTTTTTTTAGTATATTTTTTGCTCTTAGCATGCATTTTTCAACTGAATTGTATGAAATCTTCGAAATATATAAAAAAATACCAAAGAAGCTATATAATAAAATTTGAAATTTATATTATACTCAAAGAGTTGCTAGAACTTATGGTAAATAATTTTTAACTATGCGATACATTTTTTTTTCGAAATTTCAAATGGAATTTCTAACATAAAATTTCTAGCTTTATAAGGTCGAGATTTCAAAAAAATCCAGATTTTAATTACTTATTCAGTTAGCCTTTAAAAAAGATAAATGTTGAGGTATTTTGTATAAATAGATATTTTTGAACAATAATTCGAATGTTTTTCAATAGCTCGAATTTAAAATTGATTTTTATGTTTATTTATATGCATAAATGTCTACTGTAAATGTTTCCGTATATTTTTGATTACCATTTATTCAAACATTCAAGTTATAAAAAAATTGTGTGAAAATCTTCATTCATGTTGTCTTTGATTTAAACTGAAGTTCAAGCACTTAAAATTCAAATATAATTCGGTGTATTTTAACAATATATAACCAGGCACACACACTGTACTTAAACTTCCCTGAACACTTAGGCTTTGAAATCTAAAAAAATAATAATAATAATAATAATAAATCTTAATTAGTTTTTTTTTCGTTATTATTTTTATCAAAGTGTAAGAAAATGTTTCAAATGATTTGATGAAGTTTAAATTTATTCATTTTTAATGGTTGGAAAATTGAAAAGGTTCCAAATTTTAAAGAGTTTGGTGTTTTATTAATTTTTTTTGGTATCTTATAATAAAATAATCATGTTTCAAAAACTAAAAGCATTGATTAAGATAAGAAAAATGAAGCGAAAGAATATACTTTAAAAAAGATAATTTGTCTAACTATATAAAATAGCAGATTGCCCTGACATGCCCCAACTTGTTAGTTTGAAATTAATATGAAACCAAAAAGGAATTGTAACATATTTTACTTATGCGTTGGGACTTTTGAAAACTTTTAAAATACAAGCTAGCAAACAAACACTTCTTGGGTTCTAAAGAAATTTCCCCCCGATTTTTTACGATTGCTCCAGGGTCAAAACACGAGGTTCCCTGCGAGCCATAAAACTTCCTATCAGTGTCCTGCTGTGTTGCTTCCTCCGTCCCTCATTATCTTTCAAGATGTTAAACCTTTAAAAGGGGGAAAGGATTTCAGAAAAGTACGGCTAATCCGCTTTTGAAAACGTTACTTGAAGGCAGAAAAACCCGTGCAGTGCATTTTCGAAGCATCTTTACACTGACGGAATTTTCCGTGCTATCCGCTTAGAGGGTTAATCACGAGTTGGGGTATTCTGTCCCACTCTTCCTGAAGAGATATTTCCTGTTCTTGGAGAGTTTGTGGGGGTGGTTGGCGGTCAGTAATTTGTCTTCCTAGAGCGTCCCAAACGTGCTCTATTGGATTCATGTCTGGAGAACACGCTGGCCATTCCATTCGTACGATTCCTTCCTCGAAAAGGAAATCCTCCACCAGGTTAGCACGATGAGGCCTGCAGTTATCGTCCATTAAAATGAAGTCATCTTCGATTGCTGCAGCGTAAGGGACTTCAATAGGTCTGAGGAACTCATCCCTATATCGGCGAGCAGTCAGAGGTCCATCTCGAATGATGTAGGGATCTATGCGCCCGACAATGGAGATGCCAGCATACACCAACACTCCCCCACTGCCAAATCTGACACTTTCGTGCACGAACGCAGGATTATTCCAACTGCAACGGTCCCTCCAGATGAAAATACGCCTATTATCCGGATGAACAAGAAAACGGGACTCGTCAGAAAAAAGAACATTGCTCCATTCATTTCTCCTCCAGTTCACATGCTCTGTTGCCCACTCCCTGCGGTCGCGACGATGCCTTGATTTTAGTCTGACACATACCATCGGTCGGCGAGCATACAGACCTACACCATGGAGCCGGTTTCGGATAGTCTGAATTAAAACCGTGGTGCCAGTAGCTGAGCGAAGGTGTTGTTGGAGAAGAGTAGCGTTCATATTTCGGTGTCTCCGAGCCTTTAACACTAAATAACGATCTTCATTGGGCGTTGTTGCCAGTCTACGACCTTGTCCTGGTCTTCGGCCTGCACTTCCAGTCTCCAAAAATCGGTTCCAGATCCTGGAAATCACACTTTGTGACACTCCAATGGCTTTCGCTACTTCGGCTTGAGTTTGGCCCCCTTCTAACCTACCAACAACTCTCCAAGCTTCTGAATCGGTTAAATGACTTCGCTGAGACATCGTACTTTTCGAAACAAAGCAGTCACTGAAAGCCGATCATCCTTGTCTTCATTTCAGTTGAAAGTCTAATTTCATTCGCTGCCACTGAAGCGATGTTTTTGACGTCGAATTCAAAATTAGCATACTCCACAGTTTGAAAATCATAAAAATTTGCATTTGTGATTCTCTTCTTCCGTTTTCGGCAAAAAAAATTAGCTTATATCTTTATTTTATATAAAACTTACAATATCCTTTAATTGTTTTGATCAGTGTATATCGCCTACAGGGATAAAATTTTCACAAATTTTAAGACCATCTGATAGTGTAAATGAAGATTTTATGATGATTTCCGACGATCCGCTTACATTTGACATCGGTCCAAATGTTTCTCAACATAAGCGAGCTGAAATCGAACAACTTCTATCGACATACACACCTAAAAAAAAAAACTGTAAACATTGAGCTTGATATCGCTCTTACAGACGACAAACCGATATTTCATAAGCCCCGACGTTTGACATTGGACGTTTGATATAGTGGACGCTCAAGTTGATGAATGGGTTGAAAATGGAATTGTTGAGCCGTGTTCATCTCCTTGCGCTAGTCAAGTTGTGGTAGTAAAGAAAATAAACGGGAAATCAAGAGTTTGTATTGGTTATAGACGTTTAAATCGCAAACTTATTAAAGATAACTATCCTCTTCCTTTAATTGATGATAATTTAGATTGTCTTCAAAATGCTAAAATATTTACTACTCTAGATCTAAAAATGGATTTTTCCCTGTCGCGGTAAATGAAGAGAGCCGTAAATTTACTAGTTTTGTTACTCACAATGTTCAGTATCAATTTAGATGCATGACTTTTGGATTAAGTACTTGTCCTTCCACCTTTATGCGGTTCGTAAATGCCATTTTCCGACATCTGATTTCGAAAAGTATTGTTCTCCCATATATGGGTGATGATGTTATTCCCGCTGCTAATGAGTTCCAAGCCCTTGAATATCTAAAGATTGTTCTCGAGGTAGCTTGTGATTACGGACTTGAAATAAATTTTTAAAAAACGTCAATTTTTACATAATAAAATTGAGTTTCTTGGCTATTATATAGAAAATGGTAGATTGTTTCCTTCCCCTTCAAAAACTAAAGTTGTTACCAATTATCCAGATCTTAAAAATATTAAAGACGTTCACCGATTTCTTGGTCTTACTGGTTATTTTAGGAAGTTTTGACCCTCATATTCGACCATAGCAAAACCTTTGAGTGACCTCCTTCGTAAGGATTCCTCTTTCCAATTTCAAGCCGAACAACAGGTAGCATTTCAAAAACTAAAATACTTTCTTTTAAGTATTTTTAATCAAAATTCACCCCCTCCCCACTGAGATTCACATTGACGCGTTTATTGACGGTTTGGATGCAGTCCTGCTTCAAAAATCCGTACATGACAATAAATTTCACCCTGTATTCTACATGACAAAAAAGACATCAGACAATGAAAGAAAGTTCACTAGTTTTGAACTAGAAGTCCTTGCAGTGTTTGAAGCGCTTAAAAAGTTTCGCATCCATGTACTAGGAACATCATTCAAAATTATTACTGATTGTGATGCCCTCGTCAAAATGCTAAGTAAAAAAGAGCTTAGCCCCTGGATAGCCAGATGGGTTCTTTATCTCCAAGAATTCAACTATACAATAAAACACCATACAGGCTTAAAGATGGCTCATGTGGATGCTCTCAGTCGACCTCCACATTGTATGCTAATCCAAAATAGTGTCCATCTTCAAATTTCTCAAAGCACAACAGGCTTATGACCGAATATCATCGATAAAGACGCTTGTAGAAACAACAACGCATGATAACTATATCGTGAAAAACAAACTTCTGTACAAAACAGTAAATGACACCGATTTACTAGTGGTACCTGATGAAATGCAGGCGAACATCATTAAAACTGGACATGAACGTGTCCATTTTGCTGTCTACACACACAAGATTTAGTTAGCTAAGACTTTTACATCCCACGACTTAATGACAAAGTTGAAAAATGCATTGTAAATTGTGTTACGTGCATTTTCACGAACCGGAAACGTGGTAAACAAAATGACATGCTTAACCCGATAGAAAAAAACGATTTACCACTCCATACATTTCATCTAGATCATTTGGGTCCCCTAGCGATAACTTCTAAGAAATATAAGCATGTTTTTGCAGTGATAGACGCATTCAGTAAATCTACATGGCTGTATCCCACTAGATCTACGGACGCTACAGAAGCCATAAATTGATTAGAAAACCAACGACTTGTCTTCATAAACCCCGCTAGGATTATCACTGATAAAGGATCTGCATTTGAAGATAGCTGTAATAAGCAAACCATCTTTCATATCTCCATTACAAATGATCTCCCAAGATCTAATGGCAAAATCGAAAAACAAAATTCCACTATCATTGCTGTGCTATCAAAACTTTCTGTGGACGATCCTGAGAAATGGTACTCTCACGTACCCCATCTACAAGAAATCCTGAACTCAACTTTTCATAGAAGCATCAAGATGAACTCCTTTTAGGCACACCAAGATGATGTCTTGCCAGGACATTGAGATTGTCCAACTTCTTAACGATGAGATTACAGCTCAATTCCAAAAACAACGTGATGCTCTCCGTCTAGATGCCAAAAAGTAAATCTGCAAAGTTCAAGATGAAAATCGCCGCACATACAATCTCCGGCGCAGACAGGCTCATAGATATCAACCACACGACCTGGTAGCAATTAAATGCACTCAGTTTGGTCCAGGCTTGAAACTTAAGCAAAAATACCTCGGACCATACAGAGTTACAAAAGTCAAGCACAATGACACTTATGGCGTAGAAAAGTGTGATTTCGTCGACCATCAAACACGTCTACTTGTGCAGAATTCATTAAACTCGGGCCAAACCAAATTAACTCTACTTGATTTCTTTAAAAACTGTTCACAATTTTTCTTCCTGTGAAAGACTTTCGTTATGTACATTATCTCAACAGACTTTTTATTTATTTATTTTTGCTTCCATTTTATTGAATGATTCTAACATTTTATTTCATTTTAGTACAAATTTAAGTATTTAGAAGTACGAGAGAGAGAGAGAGAGAGTATCTTGCTGGAATATGTTCCTGTTCCTTATTCCAGATTCTTATTTTAGCCTTAATCTTATATGTATCGTTAACATAATTTGTTTTTCCCCAGTGGTAATGTATGAAATTTTTCCTATTTATCAATTATTACGTTAAATTTGCTCATTTCTCAGTATTTTTGTAATTTTTCTTTGATAATATTTTGTGTTGTGTATAATTATTTTATCTACTGTAGTGTAACTGTGTATATTTTTAATATTTTATTACTATATATCTGTACCATTTTATCATTGTATATAATCATGCGAAGTCACCTTCCCGGTCATGATGGCCGATGTATGTGCAATGTCACATCTCTTTCCCCTGTTACTTAGGGTGGAGCATTCCACACTGATGTAACATCCCGCCAGGAATGTCCAACTAAAGGACACACGGGAAATGACACAGACGGACGTTAGAGACACTAAGCTCTAGACGTTCTCCTTTGGTGTTTAATATATTTTAAATATTGCATCCTTCATTTTGTTAAAGCATTTATCATCCTTAGGTTGTAGTCATTTTCTCATACATATATACACATATACATACATATACATACACATATATATACATATATATACATATACATACATATACATACACACATATATATACACATATACATACATATACATACATACACGTACATACACATACACACACACACACATATATATATATATATATATATATATACATATACCATTGTATTGAACCATTGTTCAATAAATCTTCCTCACCATCATATATATATTACCACAGAAATGCAGAAATAAGTTATTCTGTAGATTATCTAGGTAATCAGAGTATATTAAATAGAGTAATCTGTTAAAGGGCGAAAAATTGTTTTATTTTTCAAATTACCATAAAATACGGCGTATAACGCACACTTTTAACGCAAAAAATGGGATCGAAATTTACGGGTGCCTGTTATACTCAGGGTATGAAAATGAGAGCTTTAAAAATATAGATGAAAATATAAAAAAAAAATTACATTTCCTCATATATTGTAATATGTTTTTCGAAAGAAATCATAATATTCTTATGAACTTGAAGGGCCGTGTTCTATCTTTCCTAATGTTTTGGAATAAAACCTTGAAACTTCAAAACATAAAATCATTGCACACGCATTTCAGACTATCTACGAATTACCTAGATAATCTGCACATTACTCATTAGATACTCGTGAAAGTGAAAATTATATCTTTTTGGTGGAACAAAAGCAACGCATCTGTATGTGTTGTTATTAAGTGTTGCTTATTTTTTGACAGCTAAAGAATCAAGTTAATACAATCGAACAATAAACACATTAATGGATAGAATCAATCAATTGGAAAACTACAAAATAAAGAATAAAACGGCTTAGCATATTGTTACAATTAAGAAAATGGACATAATGTTATTTATTTTTCGATTTCAAAAAAAATACCGTTAATACAATGAAGCAAGCTACAAAAATTAGTTGATAAAATCAATCATCAAACAATTGAAAAAAAATATAATACAATGAATGAAACGGTGTGCTTTCTTCATCTATAAGGATTTGCCGATCTATGGTGTAAGGCAGGGATGGCGAACCAGTGACACGCGTGCCATCAATGGCACGCGACATAATATTTTGGGCATGCCAGTGATCAAAATGGTTTGCATTTTATTTCAAAGTTCACTATGAAGTATTACAAACAAATGCGTGTAATCAGTCGCGGAACGGCTGGAATCACACTCCTTTGTTATTGCCTTGCCTTAGTTACGTCGTGGACAGCAGTTGCTCAAGATGCAAAATTTGTCTACGCATAGTATAGTAAATTTCGTCGACACAACTGTATTTTTGAGTTTATTTGTGTGTTATATTTACAATTTTTAACTTTAATTTAATATGACTAGTTCAGCAAAAGAACAAAAAATGCAAGATAGTAAGTATAATAGAAAATTTTAAACTTGGGGAATCTAAAAATATGGCATTATTAGTAAAGGCGAGAAAAGCGGTGTGTATTTCATGTTCTGGAACAGTGGTATGCACAACATCGTCTGTAAAACGGCACTTTGAAATAAATCACAAATCCTCTTGTCAAAAAAGTGAGCCACAACAAAAATAATTAATTGCTTAGGAACCATTTGGCAGAGGACTCCAATTCAGCATGCATTCTACTAAAAAAGATACGTCTTATTTTGAAAATAGTATAAATTGAGAAAAGTTTTTTAACTTAATTTTTCTTTGCTAATGTTAGGAAACGAATAAAGGATGTTTATTATATATGTAGCAAGAACAAAAATGATACAGTTAAAGCAGTGGCGTAACGTACACCCCCACATTGTGGGGCAAAGCCTGATTGACGCCATTAACGTAGATTTTCTCAAAATTAACTTTACATTTTTAAAATACAATTTTTAAGCGACTTTCCAGTTGGCGATGTAACGTCTTTCAAAATCAAAACTGTTAGATACCTTTGATCAAGCAAATAAAAAGAAAACATTTCGTTTGATTTGCTGTAATCCCCGCAACCGGAGAGATATTTTCTTTCTTTTTTTTTAAACCTAAATTACTAACAGATAAAACAAAAGTCATACGGAGAATCGGAGAAGATAAAAAATTCATCACTATTATTATTATAGTATACTTTGCATTAGCTGTAGGGAGAAAATAAAGACATGGTTTACTTTTAACCAAAGCAGCAGAGTAACTTATTGGCCTCTTCAGCCCCCCATGTATTTCATTTTCATTCAGCGACGTCGTAAATAACGTACATAGGTTATGCTTTTATGAAGTAAAATAGTATTACTATACTTAGAAAGCACAGAGAGGATTTTAAAAGATTATTTGGTCTAGATTTATGAATATTCAATAAAATAAAGCATAATGAGAAACGTTTCACATAGTATTAGGTTGGGGGAAAAGAAATCCATTATTTTTTCGGTAGATGGTTGTAGTGTCGATATCTCGTGAAGTATCGATCAAACAATTTCAAATTTATGTTCGCTGTCAAGGTGACATTTCACACTAAAAAAATTATTTTACTGTTTTTTGTTTGGTCCATTCAATTATGAATTACAGGGTGTTAAAAATAGAAGTCGACGACAAAGAGAAAATTGGGTATATTTTACAGTTTTTCTTTGATAAAGGCGAAAATGCAAGCCAGGTGGCTGAAATTCTGATTGGTGTTTATGGTGCCGATACTGTAAAAGCTTATTACGTGCAATTTTGGTTTCGTCGATTCCTTTCAGGCATTTTTGATGTTAAAGTTGCTCCTCGCCCGTCATCGAAAATGTCGATAAAATCACAGAAATAATCGAAGTTGACCGGCATGTTAGTAGTCGTAGCATCGCATAGGAGCTAAAGATCGACCATAAAACAGTTTTAAGCCATTTTCGCAAAATTGGATTCAAAAAGAAGCTCCATGTTTGGGTGCCACATCAATTAACACCAAAAAAACACGATGAATCAAATTTTCATCTGCGAAGACCTGGCCAAACGGAATGAAATTGACCCATTTCTTAAGCAGATGGTGACTGGGGGTGAGAAATGGGCCAAGTACAGCAATACTGTGCGCAAACCATCGTGGTCAAAGCGCGGTGTAGCAGCTCAAACAATGGCCAAACCTGGACTAACATCCAGGAAGGTTATACTGTGTATTTGGTGGGAGTGGAAAAGAATAATTTATTATAAGTTGCTTCCTTAGGGCCAAACACTAAGATCAGATATCTACTGTCAACAACTGAACCGTTTGAAGCTAGTGACTGACCAGAAACGGCCAGAATTGGCCAACAGAAGAGGCGTTGTGCTCCATCAGGACAACGTCAGGCCACACACGTCTGTAGTGACTCTCCAGAAACTCTGGGAGCTTGATTGGAAAGTTTTAATGCATCCACCATACACGCCGGACCTGGCAACAAACGATTACTACCTTTTTCTCACATTGCAAAACTTCCTGATTTATAAGAAATTGGGATTAAGAGAAGATTGTGGAAATAGATTACTAGAGGTTTTAGCCAATAAAGGCCAAGACTTCTATGAGAGAGGCAATATGAAGCTATTTTTAAAATGACAGCAAATTATACAACAAAACGGTATAAATTTGACCCAAATCGGACAATCCAAAACATGTTAAATAAAGTTTTGAATTTCATGCAAAAATAATGGATTTCTTTTTCCCCAACCTAATATATATTTTTATATTCAATGCGCGTAAATATAGGGCGTGCTCCTTTACTATTAAATCATTTTGATCTCACTTCTCTCTTATTGAAAACATCCTAAAAGAATTCGAAACATCAAACAATTTAGAAAAATGACTAAAATCTTTTAAGTTTTGTAACTTTGTTTGGACTAAACCCAATGGTAAATGACATTTGTGCCTTTGTAAAGGGTGTTTTTTTAGAGGTATAGAACTTTAAATTGCAATAAAACAACGATGTATTATTCGATTGACATGAATTTTTTTTATTCGAAAGATAATCTTGTCGCATTACATTTTAAATATGATTTCTGGCATAGGACTGCCACGGCTGGCTCGGATGTAGTTCAATCTGGACGTCCAATTTTCGATGACTTTTTCCAACATTTGTGGCCGTATATCGGCAATAACACGGTGAATGTTGTCTTCCAAATGGTCAAGCGTTTGTGGCTTATCCGCATAGATCAATGACGTTACATAGCCCTACAGAAAATAGTCTAGCGGTGTTAAATCACAAGATCTTAGAGGCCAATTCACAGGTCCAAAACGTGAAATTAGGCGGTCACCAAACGTGTCTTTCAATAAATCGATTGTGGCACGAGCTGTGTGACATGTTGCGTCGTCTTGTTGGAACCACAGCTCCTGGACATCATGATTGTTCAATTCAGGAATGAAAAAGTTAGTAATCATGGCTCTATGCCGATCACCATTGACTGTAACATTGTGGCCTTCATCGTTTTTGAAGAAGGATTCCATCAGCCCATAAAGCGCACCAAACAGTCAGTTTTTCTGGATGTAACGGTGTTTCGACATACACTTGTGGATTAGCTTCACTCCAAATGCGGCAGTTTTGTTTGTTGACGTAGCCATTCAACCAGAAGTGCGCTTCATCGCTAAACAAAATTCGCTTATGAAAATCTACCATTATTTTTGAAATAAAATTGCACAATTTTAAATCGTTGTTCAGGCGTGAGTCGATTCATGATGAATTGCCAAACCAAACTGAGAATAAATCACTTGACAGCTGTTAAATCGGTCACCATCTTGGAAAGTAATGCCAACTTAAACTTCTATACCTGGAAAAAAACACTCTGTAATAAAGGTTAGTATTTATTTACTTGTATTTATGTTTCTTTTATTTACTTGTATCTGTTTTATATATTTTATTTCTGGTATTTATCTTTACTTACATTAATGAAACTAATTAATTTTATGGTAATTGTGTGCACCTGTTCTAATTTTTTTTTGAATCTAAAATACAAAATCCATGAAATGTGTTGACTCGCTTCATTATACTGTTACATAATATTAATTTTTAAATATTTCTGTTAAAGTTTTTATTTTTTTATTAAATTTCGCTATGTATAAAATGTATTCGCACTATAATATCTTAACAATTTAATGTAAATAAGTGAATTTGATTGGAAAACATGTATTTATCTTTGTAATTCGATAATGTATTCTGTTCTAAGATGTGGAAAAAATGTGTCCACTCAGACAACGAAATGTTATGTGTTCCGTCTAACCACGTCCGCTGTAGCCATGCCCCGGCAATATTAGAACTGTTTTTTAAACGGAATTTAATATTTAATATTCTGGTTTTTTTGCTGGTATTTTATTAATAAGACAAGAAGAAACGCGGCCATAAAATGAGAGGAGATAAAAAAAACTTTGAGTGGTTCTTAAAAACAAAAAATTTGAAAGGAAAGGAGTATAATATTAATAGCAAATATACAAAATTGGATAACTTTTTAATATCAGTGAGTATTTTTAATCTTGCACAAGTGCTAGTAATAGTAATGCCATAAACCACCTGATGAACAAATCCTCGAATTGATTAGTAATAGTAGTTGTGTCTTTGTCTTAAAATGCAGAATCTCCTCTATCAGTTTATTATTTTTTTCATTAAATTATTTTTGCATCATACAAAGAATTCTCCTTATTAAGAGGCAGAATTTATGATAGAATATAATCGAACTTTAGGTCAAGCTCATCCCGGGAATCAGAAATGAGGAATAATGTAAGTAATACTTTTTTTCTTTCATAGGAATTTGAAATCAAAAATTATATTGTACAATGTTCGTGTCTTTCTTACGAGTATCGTTTTTATTGAAGTCACCAGGTTATTTGTCACCTGTTGTTAGAGCTTCCATTTTAATAAATACTGTAAATACTCTCTAATGTTATACGTTATTTATTTAGATTCCTGGTAAAATTTCGAGTTAAATGGGTCACTTTGGTAAGTTTCTAGGGTGAAAAAAAAGTGATTGGCTTCGTCACCGAATCAGACTATAGAAATAAAACGGTTGTGAATAACTTTAGAACGAATTGGAATTTCGACAAACGCCATACATATTCGGGATCAGCGTTGAATTCTACGCAAGAAAAACTAAGTTTGGTAAGAATTGGGGAAAGAAAAAAATGACCCAAATGCACGACTATTGAAATAAAAGGGACGAATTTCAAACAAACGGTCTTGAATAACTTTTGAACGAATTAGAATTTCGACAAACGCCATACATATTCGGGATCAGCGTTGAATTCTACACAAGAAAAACTAAGTTTGGTAAGAATTGGAGGAGGACAAAAAAAAGACCCAAAACCACGGAAATCAGAAATGCGTCACAATTAAGCCCATTTGAAAGAAGAGCATTTAAAAAGGGATCCTACAATAGCTAAATTTTTTTTACTTTGTTTTTGGGTGTTTTTCTTATAATTTTTTCATAGAAACGCATTATCTAAGTGCAATAATTCGAGATCTAATAATCACAGAGTAAAGTTTTAATAGTCATCGGGTTTGGGAACAACTCCCCGTTCGAATGACACACAGTGTTTAAAAATCGGTCGGTAAGTTGGCTGTCCAGCGTCAAATCGTCGGTTTTTTTAAAGATGATCTTTCAATTTTAAAAAAAGTTACGGAAGTTTCGAAAATCGGAGGCCATATTTAGATTTCTGGTAAAATTTCCAGTTAATTGGGTCACTTTGGTAAGTTTCTAGGGAGAAAAAGAAAAGTTATTGGCTTGGTCTCCGAATCGTCGATAAGTTGGCTGTCCAGCTTCAAAGCGTCGGTTTTTTTAAAGATGTTCTTTCAATTTAAAAAAAAACGTTGCAGGAATTTCGTAAAACGGAGACCAGATTTAGATTTCTGGTAAAATTTCGAGTTAAATGGGTCACTTTGGTAAGTTTCTAGGGTGAAAAAAAAATTGATTGGCTTGGTCACCGCATCAGACTATTGAAATAAAAAGAGAAGAATTTAAAAAAAAAACGGTTGTGAATAACTTTAGAACGAATTGGAATTTCGACAAACGCCATACATAATCGTGATCAGCGTTGAATTTTGCGCAAGAAAAACTAAGTTTGGTAAGAATTGGGGAAAGAAAAAATAACCGAAATGCACGACTATTGAAATAAAAGGAACGAATTTCAAAGAAACGGTCATGAATAACTTTTGAACGAATTAGAATTTCGACAAACGCCATACATATTCGGGATCAGCGTTGAATTCTACGCAAGAAAAAGTTTGGTAAGAATTGGGGAAAGAAAAAAATGACCCAAATGCACGACTATTGAAATAAAAGGGACGAATTTGAAAGAAACGGTCGTGAATAACTTTTGAACGAAATAGAATTTGAACAAGCGCCATACATATTCGTGATTAGCGTTGAATTTTACACAAGAAAAACTAAGTTTGGTAAGAATTGGAAGAGGACAAAAAAAAAGACCCAAAATAACGGAAATCAGAAATGCGTTACAATTAAACCCATTTAAAAGAAGATCGTTTAAAAAGGGTTCCTACAATAGTTAAAAATTTTTTACTTTCTTTTTGGGTGTTTTTCTTATAATTTGCATACAAAGGCATTGTCTAAGTGCAATAAATCGAGATCTAATAATCACAGAGTAAAGTTTTCTCATCGGGTTTGGGAACAACTCCCCGTTCGAATGACACGCAGTGTTTAAAAGTCGGTCGGTATGTTGGCTGTCCAGCGTCAATGCGTCGGTTTTTTTAAATATGATCTTTCAATTTAAAAATAAATTTACAGGAATTTCGCAAATCGGAGACCAGATTTATATTTCTGGTAAAATTTCGAGTTAAATGGGTCACTTTGGTAAGTTACTAGGGTGGAAAAAAAAGTTATAGGGTTGGTAACCTAATCGGCAAAAGTTCGCTGTCGAGCTTCAAAGCGTCGGTTTTTTAAAGATGATCTTTCAATTTAAAAATAAAAGTACAGGAATTTCGCAAAACGGAGACCAGATTTAGATTTCTGGTAAATTTCGAGTTAAATGGGTCACTTTGGTAAGTTTCTAGGGTGAAAAAAAAAGTGATTGGCTTCGTCACCGAATCAGACTATAGAAAAAAAAAGGGAAGAATTTAAAAAAAAAAGTTGTGAATAACTTTTTAGAACGAATTGGATCTTCGTAAAACGCCATACATATTCGTGATCAACGTTGAATTCTGCGCAAGAAAAAATAAGTTTGGTAATAATTGGGGAAAGAACGAATTTCAAAGAAACGGTCGTGAATAACTTTTGAACGAATTAGAATTTCAACAAACGCCATATATATTCGGGATCAGCGTTGAATTCTACAGAAGAAAAACTAAGTTTGGTAAGAATTGGAGGAGGACAAAAAAAAGACACAAAATCACGGAAATCAGAAATGCGTCACAATTAAGCCCATTTGAAAGAAGAACCTTTAAAAAGGGATCCTACAATAGCTAAAATTTTTTTACTTTGTTTTTGGGTGTTTTTCTTATAATTTTCATAGAAACGCATTATCTAAGTGCAATAATTCGAGATCTAATAATCACAGAGTAAAGTTTTAATAGTCTTCGGGTTTGGGAACAACTCCCCGTTCGAATGACACGCAGTGTTTAAAAATCGGTCGGTAAGTTGGCTGTCCAGCGTCAAATCATCGGTTTTTTTAAAGATGATCTTTCAATTTTAAAAAAAAGTTACGGAAATTTCGAAAATCGGCGATATTTAGATTTCTGGTAAAATTTCCAGTTAATTGGGTCACTTTGGTAAGTTTCTAGGGTGAAAAAAAAGTGATTGGCTTGGTCACCGCATCAGACTATTGAAATAAAAAGGGAAGAATTTTAAAAAAAACGGTTGTGAATAACTTTAGAACGAATTGGAATTTCGACAAACGCCATACATATTCGTGATCAGCGTTGAATTCTGCGCAAGAAAAACTAAGTTTGGTAAGAATTGGGGAAAGAAAAAGACCCAAAATCACGGAAATCAGAAATGCGTTACAATTAACCCCATTTGAAAGAAGAGCGTTTAAAAAGGGATCATACAATAGTTAAATGTTTTTGGGTGTTTTTCTTGTAAATTTCATAGAAACGCTTTATCTAAGTGTAATAATTCGAGATCTAATAATCACAGAGTAAAGTTTTAATAGTCATCGGGTTTGGGAACAACTCCCCGTTTGAATAACACGCAGTATATAATATTTTTTTATTTGTGTTTTAATTCAATTTTTTCATAAAATTTTAAAATTTTCTTCATAATTGTATTT